>JADLZL010003573.1:0-53134 GCA_015844335.1 Chrysopogon serrulatus | reverse complement strand
ATGAATTATCAAAATGTGCAGCTTTTGGAAAAAAAAAAAAAGCAAGCCATGTCAAACTGCGCCATTAAAATTAGACTCCATTCACTCATCCATTCTTTCTGTAAAACAACACAATACTCCAATATACATGGTATAATAAACCTAACTATATCTTTTGTGTATGCATGATTTTTTTCTCATTTACGTCAGTATTCCCTAAAAAACATACGTATTTCGACAGACCGACGCAGTCGAGCGAGCTTGCCACATAATCGGTTCATACAGACTTCTTGGTGATGCCCATGGCAGCGTTACCATGATCGGCGGCGTCCTTTTTAGCCCTGCTGCCGGCGACCGTGCCGTCGTTGCCGGCTAGCTTCATGTACTTGTCCTTCCTGGTGAGCGTGGTGCACTCGAACCCGAGCTCCTTGGCGATGACCCTCTGCACGTGGTTGGCCACGTCGACGGCGCTCCTCCCGCCGGCGCCGCACGTCTCCTCCGGCCGCAGCGGCGGCAGGAACGTGACGTCGTACCCGGGCCGCGGGTTCATGTAGAAGAAGTAGGGGTCCAGCCACTTCCACCCCCTCGCCGTCGACCCGTAGTAGGTCCCCTGCCGCGCCTCCACCGCCACCGGCACGATCCGGTCCGTGAGCTCCGCGAACAGCGCCGAGAACCGGAGCAGGCAGGGCTCCCGGCACGTGGTCCCCTCGGGGCACACCACCACGTCGCCCTCCGCCAGCAGCGCCGCCATGCGCGCCGCGTCGGCGGCGCGGTCCCGCGACAGCGCCACGGCGCGGATCGGGGAGATCGCCGTCGACAGGCGGCTCGCGCTGTAGGTCACGCACGACACCGGCCGGCCCAGCGCCACCGACAGGATGATCGGGTCCAGCGTCGTGCGGTGGTTGCACACCAGCAGCGACCCCGGCGCGCCAGGCGCCGGGGGCCGGCGGCGGCGTCCCGCGGATGCGGAGCTGGATCCCCGTCAGGCGGTACGTGTGGCGGACCAGGCTCGCCGGCATCATGAGGTTGAAGAAGACGCGGAACAGCGCGAGGAGGAAACCCACCGGGAGGTAGGCCAGCGCGAACAGCGCGTGCGCCGGGTCCGGCCGCCGGACGAGGCGGCCGTCGTGGAAGACGGCGCGGAATAGCAGGGTGTCGGCGGCCGCAAGCGGCGCGCGCCGGTCCGGAGGCACCATGTAAGCTTCCTGCACAGCACGCAGACACACAGTTAATTGCCGAAATCAGTCAAATGTCATTTTTTTTACTACTACTATTTTTATAAACTTAATCAAACAAGTTTGACTTACTGTAAAATTAGAATGGTATGAATATGACTAACTGTACTATATCTCAAAATCATCATCTTTGTAATAAAAAAAAATTCCCTTTTTTTTATAGACTGCTAAGAAACTTTAGCAGAAAGCTTTGCAGCCACACAAACAAACAAACAGAGTGTGGCAAAGATGTGACAGCTGGTGCTACAGGAACAAGTATGGCTTTTGTTTGACTTGATTAGGCAAAGAAGAACAAATCCTAGTGCATGTTTTCTTTGCTAAATAAACTCAGAGTCATAATTTAATCCAGCAACAATCATGCTAGTATCGATCGAAAAACTTAAATTTTTGTAAGCATTTGCATCGTTGAAGGCAATTGATTGATTACTCCTGTAAGTGCGTACCTTGCAGATGGCCATGAAGTCGTGGTCGCTCTCGCGGTCCCCAAGCCCGACGTCGGGCATCTCCCCACCGGCGAAGAGCCTCCGCACGACCTCGGCCTTCCTCTCCCCGACGAGCACGGCCCTGATCCTGCCGGTGAACCTGGCGCTCCCGAACGCGGAGAACGTCTCGAGCTCGGTCCCGGCGACCTCGGCGCCGAGGAACTCGCGGACGAACTCGCCGACCATGACGGCGGGCGACGCGGTGACGACGACCCTCCGCCCCTCGCCGCAGCCGCGGAACACGGCCCAGGTGTCGGCGCGCACGCCGGCGGCGTAGTGCCGCGGCAGGACGGCGCGCGCGACGGACTCGACGTCGCGCACGCGGAGCCCCGCGAACGTGACGAACGCCAGCAACGCGATGGCCGCCGCCTCGGAGACGAGCGTGTAGAGCGCCAGGATGAGCGGCGCGACGAGGAGGAGGACCAGGGCGCGGATGGCGGAGCCGGCCTCGAGGGCTACCAGGAAGTAGTAGGGGAACGCCGAGGAGGAGGCCAGGAGGGTGCCGTCCAGGTCCGCGGCGGCGGTCCGGCGGACCCGCGCCGACGCGTCGTAGGACGACACCGGAGGGAACCTCCTCGCGGCGCGGGGCGTGGGGTCGTCGGCCACGGCCATGGCGACTGGCGAGAGAGACGGTGGTGTCTGGATGTCGTCTGGGTCGGAAAAGGTTGGGACTTGACAGGCGACTATATGGTGCTGGTGTCGCGGTGGCGGCGCCGGCGGTGGTGGCTGCGTTTGTTGAGCGGCCCAACGCTGCGGTGGACGGAGGGATTATATGTAGGACGGGGCCGGCAGCAGAGGTGGTGATCGGAGTCGGAGTCGGAGTCGGAGTCGGAGCAGAGAAGAGAGGAGGAATCCGAGCAGGCGTGGAGTTGGATTCTGAATCGAGCTCGCGCACACGAAGCAGGCGTTTGTGCCCGGATTGATTGGCGTGGCCTCAAACAAAGGGGAACGTGAAGAAGAGAGACAGTGACAGACAGACTGACTGGCGAGCTGACGAAGAACAGGAGCAGATGGATGGAGAACAAATTACAAATTAGGCGTCGTTTCTGTGGTCAAACTTGGCAATCTGCAGGCCAATCCGGGTTGGTTAGCGGTGCTTCTAATCTTGACCGAGCCGACGTGGATTTACTACCAAGTCTACTCTCCCATGGATTGGGATGCACCCTGCTGCTGCTCCATTGAAGTGGGTGATGTGCACAGGTAACTGCCCTGCCGACTTGGATTGATAAGGGGTAGTTGTCTAGTTGAGGACCTTCTTCACTTGGATCGATAGGCGATGGCGATGGATCATCTCAGACGTCACAGAGAGTCTTTCGCAAGAGCAGCTGGCGGCCGATGACCAACAATTCCCTAATTCCTGCCTGCTTCCAGCTTTTCCCTCCTTCCTCCACCGTAATACTCCCTCCGTTCCAAAAAAATGTAATTATTATCGAAACATACCAAATCAAATTATTTCAACTTTAACCAAATTTATAGTAAAAAAATATTAACATTTATGTTCTGAAATAAATTTATTATATAGAAAATATATTTCATACCCAATCTAATGATACTTATTTTATCTAATAAATTTAAGTATTTTTTCATATAATTTTAGTTAAAATTCATAACGTTTGATTTCTCGGGACATGAGAATTGCATGTTTTTTTTAGAACGGAGAGAGTGCTAGTTCATAGATACCATGAGCACAAAAAATGTTACTATCGTAATATATAACAACATTTTGTGTAAAAAATATATAACAATTTTATGAGGAAGCATCACATCACCGTGGGCCCCTGCATCAACCTGCCTGCCTACCGTCCGTGTAACCGTAGCTTACCAACCAGTTACCAGCCAATGCATAGGAGATTCCGACAAAAGAGGCCGGCAGTTTCATTCTCTTCCCGGCGTCCTCATTGTTTGCAGACGAGCTCCACACGATCACGACAAGACTTACTAAACAGGATGGTCTGGAATAAAGTATTTGTAAGTTTTATCTGTCACTTCATCACAAATATCAGAGTGGCGCAGCGAAGCGTGGTGGGCCCATAACCCACAGGTCCCAGGATCGAAACCTGGCTCTGATATGTTTTTTTTTTTGGGTTATTTTACCTCCGATTTTGCTTTTTTTTTTTCCTCGGCTTCCCCCCTCTCCGATTTTAATTTGGGTTTTGTTTTCTTTTTCTCGACGTATTTGATTTTTCTTTTGCTTTATTATACACACACCATCTCAATCTATATGCTCTTGCAGTCACATCACACACCTCACAATCATAACCTTTAACAAACGATGTCACCTGAGCGTACACACACCATAAAGCTACTCTGAGATCGACGAGAATCGAAACCTACTCACATTTCAACACTACGCCGATAGTAAAACGAAGACGTCATGATGTGAGCCAGACAAAGCGCATAAGACTGTCAACGCACACCGTCATCGTTGCAGAAATTGAACATCGAAGCACGATCGATCAAATCAAATAGACAAATACCACAGGCACACATCACATCTGCAGGTAATCAAGCTCATCAGCTATGTTCAGTTCAGATATCCATCTGTGTACGTATAATGGTGCTCAACAAACAAGCTCAAATATTTCTTACATCCAGCAGTCGAGAAAGAGCACAAACAACAACAAAACCATGACAAATCCTAACTAGTTATTGGCTGGAGTATGGAGACAAGCCTTATTGAATTCACATCACAGTATATATGTGCATGAATCATCCCCACCGCTAGCCAAATGTTCGGCTAACGAGAAAAGTCAGTTACACTCGGCATTGGATGCACACCTTCAGATGGTGATCACCATGCACCTCTCGGGCGTCAAGTCCTCCTCCACCAATGGGCCTACAGAAGTGGTGACCAGGAACCCATCTACCCTTGCCGCCGTGTCCACATCAACCGTGACTACACTCAGCCCTCTTCCAATCACATGAATCTTCCTGCCAATGGCCACGAGTGCGCAGGGGGGTCTTGTGACCTTGTCGGAGAGCCTACCGAGCATGACCCACTCCTTGGTGTCCTTCTGCCACATCATCAGCTTCGTGCCCATCGACTGCTCCAGCATGTACAGTGTCCCATCCACGACAACTGTTGGGCTGGAGCAGCAGAGCGCGATTTCGTTTTCAGTGCCTCTCCAGGTGCGGTCCAGCGGGTCGTATATGCCAGCAAAGTACATTCTGTTCCACGCTGCCCGGTGAATGGTCACCAGCTCATCGTCCAATGCGACGAATTTCACTATGTCAGGGGTGAGCATGGGGTTCTTGTGGGCACACCAGGAGTCTGTGGCCGGGTCATAGATGTCCCATGAATTTGGTGACTTGTCTGTCAAACCATATCCACCAGTTATGTACAGTTTCTCGTTAAGAGATGCAGACACAAAATAGCACCTGAAAGTGAAGCAACAGAATATAAGGAACTGGTCCCCAATTTGCAATAGATACTATATATGGTGTTGCTTAAGGAAGGAATTACATGCTATATATAGGTACTGTTCTAGGGAAACATGGGACACTATATATAGGCACATATTCAGGGTAAATAAAAGATACCAATGGACTTTGTCGATAAAGTACCTTGCTGTAGGCATTGGAGCTGCTGCACTCCAGCTATTTGAGGAGGCGTCATAACAATATACCTCATCAGTAGCATCATGTACGCCACTGCAACCACCCAGAAGAAATAGTCTTTTGTCTAAGGCCTCAATGGTAACACCTTTCCTCCCTGAGCATGGGGGTTCAGTGATATGCATGATTCTAAAGCACCGACTTGAAGGGTCTGGAGCCAACACATAGCATTTGATGCCTGCCTCCCTACAGATTACATAGACCCACGACTCGTCCAAGTTATTTCTCTTGCGGCACAAGTGCCATTCTTCACTGCATAACAGTGCTCTCCACCTCTTTGAGACACGCCTGAGAACATTATGGTACCGCCTAGGGACTCTTGCCAAGCAAATGAGAGCAATCTCATCAGGAAGACCATGTATAAGAGGGGTATGATCAGGAGCTGATTCCATGCCTCTATTGGACAGCTTTCCAAAATGCACTATTTCTGTGCTGGTTGATCATCCTGACAGAGGATTAAGTATGTTAAGAAATATGCAGTGCTAGTATAAAAGGGAAATTAAAACAATATTCCAATAAGATGACTTCAGTATGAAAATCCACCATCACATCATTGCAGTAAAACATAGTTAGAATGTTTAATAACATAGAGAAAACCACTTCCTAATATCAGCAAAAGTTAGAATGTGTAATAACAAGAACATAGAGCTGGGATCAACTTCTCATTAATAAGAAAGTTCAGTTTAAGCAATACAGCTCATGGACATGTACTGTTTAAAACTGCATAGTGCAATAATCAACTACAGTGGAAAATGTTAGATAAGTCACAAGATCAGAAAACATGATTGCAAGCGAACCCAAATAAAGATTCAACTTATATATCAGGACTGCTAGGTATATGAAATAAACAGGAATCTCCTTGAGGATTACTATCTGAAATAAGCAGGCAATGTTAGGATGGTGGCCAAACTCACATGAAAGACAATTTTTTTTTCAAGATAAATATAACTGGATTGGACATAAAGGAACAAGGATGCTACAAATGGATAAACGGAACAAACATAGAAAAGCGTGGCAACATGGTATTTTGCAGAAAGCAAACAGTGACTGCCTTCTTTATTACTTTAAAAATTACACAAAGAATAATCAGCTTGGATGTAATCATAAGAAAATTCACAGAGGCACTGTCCATGAGAAATCATCATAGCAAATTAGACATAGAAAATAACCACTATGATTGAAAATAGAAAATAGCAATCCGGATTTTATAGTAACATTGGCAAAGTTAAGCATGCAGTTACATCAATCAGGTCAAACAAAAAGGGCAAACCATCAGTTGGGTTCTTTGGTGATATGTTTGGATTTGCTCAGAAACCATATTCAGTCTTGGTATAATCAGACGAGGTACAGACGTACAGTTAAAAGCTACCCCTTCAGATACCGTCCTAATAGTAGTCATCATTGCAAATATACAGAGCAAGCATACAACAACAACAACAAAGCCTTTTGTCCCAAGCAAGTTGGGGTAGGCTAGAAGTGAAACCCAAAAAGAGACACGAAATAGAGAAACACATAAAGGACACAAGACAGATGGAGTTAGGGTCACGGTTCAGCATCGTTGATTGCTAGTCTCCAAGCGCTCCTATCCATAGCTAAATCCTTGGAGATATTCCACTCCTTAAGGTCCCTCTTAACCGACTCGTCCCAGCCAAGAACCGCTCTTTACATTATCAACCCGCTTTAGAACCCCACTACGCACCGGGCGCCTCGGGAGGTCTCCGTTGAACATGTCCAAACCATCTCAACCGATGTTGAATCAATTTCTCCTCAATTGGTGCCACCCCAACCCTATCCCGAATATCGTCGTTTCGGACTCTATCCCTCTTTGTGTGCCCACAAAACCAACGCAACATACGCATCTCTCGCTACACTCAATTGCTGGACATGTCGCCTTTTTGTAGGCCAACATTCAGCACCGTATAACATCGCCGGGCGGATCGCCGTCCTATAAAACTTACCTTTTAGCTTCGAGGCACCCTTTTTATCACAAAGGACGCAGAAAGCTTGACGCCATTTCAACCAACCGGCTGAAATTCTATGTCTAACATCTTCATCAATGTCTCCATCCTTTTGTAGCATCGATCCTAAATACCGAAAGGTGCCCTTCTTAGCCACCACCTGCCCATCTATACTAACTTCTCCCTCCTCATGCCTAGTCGCTTGCTGAATCGCACCTCATGTACTCGGTCTTGGTCCTACTAAGTCTAAACCCTTTCGACTCTAACGTGTGTCTCCATAGTTCTAGCTTCCTATTAACCCCCGCCCTACTCTCGTCAACTAGCACCACGTCATCGGCAAAAGAGCATACACCAAGGGATATCACCTTGTATGTCCCTTGTGACCTCATCCATTACCAAAGCAAATAAATAAGGGCTCAATGCTGACCCCCGGGTGTAGCCCTATTTTAATTGGAAAGTCACCGGGTGTCGCCATCACATGTTCGGACAAACGTCACCGCATCCCTATACATATCCTTAATGAGGGTAATGTACTTAGTTGGGACTTTGTGCTTTTCCAAGGCCCACCACATGACATTTCTTGGTACTTTGTCATATGCCTTCTCGAGGTCAATGAAGACCATGTGCAAGTCCTTCTTCTGCTCCCTATATCTCTCCATTAATTGTCGTATCAAGAAAATCGCCTCCATGGTCGACCTACCAGGCATGAACCCAAACTGGTTTTGGGTCACACTTGTGATCCAAAAAAAGACACAGAAGAAGACAACTGTTCTAGGAAATCAAATAGGCAATCCTCATGCCATAATAATGTTGCTATTAGAGAAGTGAAGAATGTAGCTACATCAACCAGGTTAATCAAAGAGGGCAAATCATTGGCTGAGCAACTAAATTCTAAAGTGGTATGGCTGGGTTTGCTCAGAAACCATATTCAGTTTTGGTATAATCAGAAGAGGTGCACTTAAAAGTTGTCCCCTTAAGATACCGTCCTAATAGGAATCATCATGGCAAAGCGAGAACAAGCATGACCCAAAAGAAAGCATAAAATAAGAACAAAATTTGGTACGCATTTACATCGTTGAACAAAGAGGGTAAACCATCAGTTGGGTTCTTTGGTGGTATGTCTGGATTTGCTCAGAAACCATATTCAGTCTTGATATAATCAGACGAGGTACACTTAAAAGCTACCCCTTCAGATACCGTCCTAATAGTAGTCATCATGGCAAATATACAGAACAAGCATGATGCAAGAAAGGACACAGAAGAAAACTGTCCTAAGAAATCGAATAGGGCAATCCCGATGCAATAACAGTGTTGGCATTGGGAAAATGAAGAATATAGCTACACCAATCAGATTGATGAAAGTGCAAACCATTGGCTGGGTAACTGAGTTCTACAATGGTATGGTTGGATTTGATCAGAAAGCATATCCAGTTTTGGTATAATCAGAAGGGGTGCACTTAAAAGTCACCCCCTTAAGATACCGTCCTAATAGGAGTCATCATGGAAAAAAGAGAACAGGCATGACCCAAAAGAGAGCACAAAAGAAGACAAAACTCTGATAGGAAACAGATAAGGCAATTGTAATATTGTAAATAATGCTGCCACTGGGAAAGTGATGAATGCAATTACATCAATCAGGTTGATCAAAACAGGGTAAATCATTGATTGCAATATTTGACAGTATCACTGGATTTGCTCAGAAAACATATTCAGTTTTGGTATAATCAAATGGAATGCAATGAAAAATCACACCCTTCAGATACCGTCCTAATAGGAGTCATCATAGCAATCATCCATACATAAGCATTACATGTACAACAAATCAAAATATTACTAAAAAGCTACAATATATTTAAGACAAGGATGAAGTACTAATACAAGGATTGATTGAACCTTTTTTGCTCAGACAATTTGTCTCAGATCAGGTATAATCATGCGAGGACAATTGCCTCGCTCAGATACCGTCCTTCACAAGTCATCACAGCGATTTCCAGTGCAAAAACAAAACGCACAACAAATCCACCACACCTAACTACCTCCTAAATCAAGGCTTCAGCTAACTACCTCGTAAATCAAGGCTTCCAGTGCAGTACGGCCACTACTCCATACCCAAAATCAGTTCATAAACGAATACTCCTAACGTGACCATACAATCGCGGCGATGAACCACAGAGAATACACCATCCACTAACAAGGATACGACACAGTACCATAAAACAAATCAGGAATGAGGAATCACCCGCTGCGCCCAATCTGAAGCGATAGTAAAACGGGTAGCCGCGGCGGGCGGTGGATGAGTCAAGTCTGGGCGGGGCCGCGGCAAGAGCTCTCGATCTGGATTCTGGTAGCCGAGAGGAGACGGGCGGGGGGCGCCGGCGCCGGGGAGGGGATTAGGGCCGGCCGTTGGCGGAACGGAGAGCCGGGCCAGATGCGGAGCCGGAGTGCTTGCTGCCCCACGAGGGCCGCTCTCCTTTATGCTTGCTGAGGAGGATGGTGATTATCTATCGAATTTGTCAGAAATCCGGGTACTAAAACGAAAAAGCGTCAACCTATTTATCGCGCCCATCCCGCGGGAACACTAAAACGCAAAAGCGAAGGGGGCAAACAGAAAAGTGAGAGAGCCCCAAACCCTAGACCCCCCATGGAAGAAGCGTGGCCACCTCTCGCCCCCGCGGCGGCCGCCGCCGCCACCCCGACCGCGGCTGCCTCCGGCGATGCGGCGGCCACTCCGGCCGGTGCCGGGGCGTGGGGGAGCCGCGGCGACGGCGCAGCGGAAGGCCGTGGAGAAGGAGTCGGCGGCGCAGGCGGTGAGCCGCATCGTCGCGAGCTGCGCCAACTCCAGCGGCGTGGCGGTCGCCGTGGTGGACGCCAACGCCGTCATCTCCGGCGGCTCCGCTCTCAACACCTCCGCGGGCCGCCTTGTCACCGTGCCGGAGGTGCTCGACGAGGTCAGGGACGCGGCCGCGCGGCGCCGGCTTGGGCTCCTCCCCGTCCCCGTCGAGACCGTTGAGCCTGCGCCGGAGTTCGTTAAGAAAGGTAGATGCTCTAGTCGCTCGAATGCATCAAGAACCTGAGTTAAATCTCTCTCGCACTAGTGCTCGAAGCCGTTAATTTGTAGTTTTTGGTTTGGGGAAGTTTTATGCATTTTGATGTTGTTCCGTGTTATCGTTTGTATTTTGTGTTTTAGGAGGAAAAATGTAGTTTAGTGAACTAATGCTAAGACTTCTTTGCTTGTATTAGTAATTTATCATCTTACACTAATGGCTGCTATTGCTGTCGCTGTTTGCTTTCTTACTTACTTTGATGGCCATAGTAAGAAATCATGATGCCTTCCTTTAGCATTGGTAAACAAGACCTCACATTTAAACATTAGTCTTTTTGTCAAAAATATTCTTGGTCTGAGCACTGTGCATATATGTGAGACTTATTTTTGTGCCCTTATTGCTTGCAGTAACCAAGTTTGCCAGGGAGACTGGAGACATCCAAACGCTTTCAGATGTTGATATCAAGATTATTGCTTTGGCTTACATGTTAGAAGCTGAGATCCATGGGACTAGCCATTTGCGGGAGCATCCTCCTCCTCTGCGCGAGGTGAATGTCAGAAAGCTGTCAGAAGCTCCACTGCCTGGTTGGGGCTCTAATGTGTCTAACCTGAAAGAGTGGGAGGAATTGGATCAGATGTCTGAAGCTGGTGGAGGGATCAATTCTCGAATACTTCCTCTGAAGGATATTGGGAGTCAAGATATCCCGATGAGCGACACCAACAGTGTCTGTGAGGCACAAGAGGATACAGAGCACCAGCCTTCAGAGAAGGATGCACCTGTTGCATGGGAGGAGGATGAGAACAATATAGGCTGGATGCCTGCTGTTAGCCGCAGCACCCACAGAAGATATTTGCGGAGGAAGGCAAGGCGTGATGCCCTCAAGGAGTCTGGACAAAGTTTTGAGACAAATTCTGTTGCTCCGTCAATTGATGATGATAAAGTTCTCTCTGAAAATGGTGGATTGAAGCATAGTCTAACTTCAACAGATGGCATCTCTTCTGCCCCTGAGAAAATCAGTGCAAGTTCTGATGGTTTTGAACACCAAGTAGAGAATGACACTGAAATTGCTGGAGAACATTTGCATTCTGACCAGCTATCTTGCGGTGATGATACTGATGCGTGCACCAAAGAATTGGATAACCTAGATATAAAAGGTGAGGATGAGGGAGGTGATGATGCACATTCCATAGATGATGAGAGCAGTGAGCAGAGTTGGGCCCTGAGATCTTTGTCCGAATCAACTGTTGCATGTGTTACTAGTGATTATGCCATGCAAAATGTCATCCTGCAGATTGGCCTCCGTCTCATAGCACCAGGTGGCATGCAGATACGCCAGATGCATAGGTATGTGAATTAACATCTTCAGACCTGTTTGGGTAAAATAGTGCTGTCCAAGCCGATGTTGTATTTTTTTATGGCCCACTAACACATGTATTTTTATGCTTCTGTGACAGGTGGGTTTTGAGGTGCCATGCTTGTTATAAGGTGACCCAAGAGGTTGGCAAAATATTTTGTCCAAAGTGTGGTAATGGTGGGACCTTACGGAAGGTTTCAGTAACTGTTGGTGAAAATGGGATCACTATGGCTTCACGGCGCCCACGTGTTACACTTCGAGGCACAAAAGTGAGTGTATTTGTGCTGCTTGTCTTTCTAATTGCCTAGACACATGTTCTGCAACTTCTGTGATCTTGAAATAGACCTTGTGGTCTATTTTCATGCTTATAATGGCAATGACTATCAGGAGTGCAGTAGTGAGGAACAGTTTCCATCCATGAAATAAATGGCGAATAATATTGGGATATTTGGTTTGATATTGGCAGTCACATACATGGGAATATGGTCTCTTCTGAGACTGCACATTTCTTGTAGTGTTGTGTCTTCAGTAAGGACATTCATGTTTGTTTTGAGATAGTTCTGATTCCTTTATTGCAATTGTCTTTCTATCGGTCCACCTTAACTTTTTTATGGAGTCTATTCCATAGAATGCTGAAGATGTTGTTTTTAACTGTTTACCTGTTTGCTTGCAGTTTTCCCTCCCAATGCCCCAAGGTGGAAGAGATGCCATAACCAAGAACCCCATTCTTCGTGAGGACCAACTTCCTCAGAAGGTTCTTCATCCTAAGTTGAAGAAGTCAAGCAAGGTTAGTGCTCTAGCATTTCCTTTTGTGCATACTGAAAAGTGTTTTCAGAATAAGGTAATGAGGATACATGCACAACAAACTGTGGACTACTTCATAAACACAACAAAAAATTATGATATCCTGTGGCATTATGTGGTCTATTGTCAAGTATGCATTCCCTTGTCTGTCATTGTTCCAAGTTATTTGGTACCTGTTACGACTTGTGATGAGGTTTGTTAAGGATCAAATCTAACTATCAGTTTCACTGTAGGCGGATGATTTCTTGGGTGTGGATGACATATTTTCGCACAGTGGTGACAAGAAGGCACCACTGAAACCTCCAGTGAGGAAGGCACTAGCAATGTTCAGTGGGAAAAGAAATCCAAACGACAACCACTTTTCTCGCAAGAAGCACTAAAGCTCTCATTTGTCTTCTTTTTATGCACGCATATGGTACCGTAGTTTGTAATCTCAGCATGTAATGGTTGAAGCAGAGTGGCTTATTTCTTGTTAGTGGCGGAGAGTAATCATATTCACATATATACGGAGATATAAGCATGTAAGCTATGCAGTTTTGCAGCATCTATGTATGGTTTTCGTGCTACTGTTTCTCGGATGGATTTGAATTTTGAGTTTGAATATCCACATGAATTTGGGGTGTAATCGAGCAGCAATGAACTGTAGTGATTTCCAATGAGCGTGCACATCTGTGTAACGCCGACAAGAACTGAAGAGCATGAGGTGATTACACCGGCAGGTTCTGTCAGCCAGAAGAAGCATTCATAGAATAATCCACACTGAAATTACACCTTCACAAACGGATCGATACGCATTTTTATTACTGATATATTGCAGAAACAAACCAAAGAATTATGTCCAGCCTAGGTGTGCTCTCTACATCACAATTAATAATTTTCTTACAAAATAGAAAAGAAGAAGAAGAAGCAACAAATCCAACAAGTATACCGCTGCATTTCATGCTTACACTCATGCACAACACCAACACTGATCACATTGATTACACCTCCGACATCATCATCATCATCAGTTCAGAGTTCTTTCAGAAGAGCAGATCATCGTTCGTCGAGCTGAATCCACCGTAGATGTCTCCCATGTTGAGCAGGTCGAAGTAGCCACTCCCTGCAATGCCAGCGGTGGCGGCGGCGGCGCTCTGGTGGTGATCCTGGTGCGGCGGCAGCGCGCCGGCGCCGTAGGTGCCGCTCATCTGGTCGCCGAAGGCGCCTGCGCCGCCGTGCGACGGCGTCACGTTGCCGGAGCTGGCCGTGGAGGCAGGCCAGTGCGTGGACACCGAGTAGCTCTCCGGCGCCGCTGGCGCCCAGTCCGAGAACACGAAAGCTCCTGGCCTGGTGATCGAACGGCTGCTGGGCGAGAGGCGCCGCCGCCGGGGCCGACAGCGCGTGGCCGCCGCTGACGTGGGCGTCGTGGTCGTGCGACGTCGTGGCGCCGCCGCCGCCGCCGCTGTTCTTGACGTGCTGGTGCTGGTGCATGGACATGGACATGGACGACAGTTCGGTGGTGCTCATGGAGGTGAGCTCGGCTGGGCTCTTGGGGCTGGAGTTGGACGACACGCCCTGGGCCTGCATCACCCTCTTCTTCAGGTACGAATTCCAGTAGTTCTTCACCTCGTTGTCGGTCCTTCCTGGCAGATGCATCGCAATCTGAGACCACCTGTAATTCATCAGCAACATCAAGTCATGAACACGGTGCGAGATGGTATACTTGTTCTTCTGACAGTTCAAGATTCTTTTTTATTTTCAAAAAAAAAAGAAAACAGTTTAAGGTTTTCATGGTTAATTAAAACACTTGTTTTCTGAGTTTTTTTTGAAAGGCCATGCCTTCTTAGAAATTAACAGCAGCATAAATTTGCATTACAAAATCATTGGGTTGTGAGAGAATTTTACTTGTTGCCCAGCTTGGCTTGGAGGTTGATGACGACGTCTTCCTCCTCCTGAGAGAACATTCCACGCTTCAACCCGGGACGCAAGTAGTTGATCCAACGCAGGCGGCAGCTCTTGCCATTTCTCTGGAGACCTTTGAGAAAGCAAGTCCATTCAAATTTCAAAAGAAGGAAAATTAGTCAGAAACAATATGATGGTAGAATTTGGAGCTGAAAATATGATGGACGAAGCCAAATTCGGGCCATTTAGTTTGATGGTCAGAGGCAAATCGAAAGCTAAGCTTTGCTGATTGCAGATGAGGCTAGTATTGAGCATCAACAGCAGGCTTCTTCTGCATGCATGAGCTTGTGATGCTCATGCAGCAATGTGCATGGAAGGAGATGAGAGAATAGGAGAGGAGAAACCAAAGAAGAGCAGCAGCTCACCAGCCTTTGCAGGGACAGCACTCCAGCAGCCGAGGCCATGCTTGAGGATGTAGTCCCTGAGCCTCTGGTCCTCCTCAGGAGACCACAGCCCCTTCCGGTAGTTCATCTTGGGCTTCTCGCAGGACCGGCACCCCATTGCCGCCGCCGTCTTGTGTTCCTTCTTCTTCTCCTTCTTCAGACTTGTGCAAACTTGTGCCCTCCTGTGTCTCTGAAGATGAGATGAGCTGTTGCAGTAGTAGCAGTCCCTCGGCACCATGTGCCCCTTCTGATTTAAAGGGCTGTCACATTTTGCTTCTTGGTTTAGTTTAATCTAGGGGAATTGAGTAGGTGGCTGCGTGCACATGCTTGAGATTATGAGGGGGAGCTTGGTCAGAGGATGTCACCTCTATCTCGCCATTACTTACACAAGGAAGATTCTCACTCAGAGAGTTTCAGCGTAAACTTCGGCTTCCTTCTAATGATGATGATATTGATATGAATGCTTGCTGGCACTAGGATCACATACTTTTTTTTTTCAGTAACCACAATGCCGTTGTAATTGGTGGGCGGTGATAATAGTTACTCATATTTCTTTAAAAAAAAATAATAGTTACTCCTATCGAAGTAATCTGAATTCAACTATTGTACACAAGTTCTGAAAGAATGTAACTACAAAATTTAATGCTGTTGTTACAGATGTACTCCAGTGATCAGGTAATAGCGTAGTGTTCAGTCCTGTTTTCTTTTTAACTAAAGAACATTGTTATCCAATAATCAGCGCGATGAAGGTCAGACCGGGCGCGACGAAACGTGAGCGCCCCGCTCCTACCCCGCCGGCGGCCACTCCGGCCCGGCGTCCACCGACACCCCGCCGCCCGGCCACCTCGGCAGCGGCATCCCCCCGCCGGCTCTGCGCCCCTCCCCCCTTGGTGCTGTGTCCATGGAGCCGGGCTCTTCCGCCCGCAAATCCTGGCGGGCACGAGGTTGAAGAAGCTGTCTCCCTCGCTCGTGCTGCCTCTGCCCGGGACTCAACCCCAATGCGAGCCCGTTCTTCGGGGGCTCGCCGTCGCCAGGTCTGGTCGTTCCTCCCTTGGCGGCGACTGCTGTTCTCCGACTCCGGGCGTCCTTCGGCCCCGACCCCTCCCGAGCCAGCGGTGCCGGCCTTCGGCGCGTCCCCAATGGAGCAGCGTCGTCGGCGTCGCCGTCGTCGTCGCCGTCGCCCCCGCCACGCCCGGTCGCTGTGGCGCCCGCCCCGGCCCTGGTGCCCCGGCCTCGGCACCCCCTGCCGGCTGCTCCGCGTCGCTCCCGGCACTCCACCCGCCCGCGTCTTTCCTCCGAGGCAGCGGCGGCTACCGCCACGTCCCACGGCCGCCGTTGGCATCGCATGCGATCGCCGCACCACCAGCCCACGTCGGTTCCGGCGGACCTTGTGGGCGGTGTTTCAACTGCCCTCGCTGAGGCCATGTCCATGCCGTCTGCACCTTCCCGTCCAGGTGCCGCACCTGCCGTGCGTGGGCCACCGGGCGTGGAACTGCCCGCGAGCTCCCCCTTCGGCGGTGAACCGGGCGGGGTCGTTCCGGCGCGCCCGGGGCCGTCGTCGTCGGCCCAGCAACGCGCCCGGCTTTAAGTGGCGGTTCGCTGGGCGACACTACGTCGGCGTGGTCGCCTCCACCGGGGCGTTCGCCGTCCGTTCCTCGTTGTTGCGCTCCTCCGAGCCCGGACGCCACTGCGGCCCCAGTTACAGGGGTCCCCACCAAAGCCGCCTCGGCTTCCGGCGTCCTTGAGGTCCCAGCTGCGGGTCCAGCCGGCCGCCTCCACGGCCGACAGGGCCACCCCTTCGGCCGGCCGCTGTCTTGATCGAGGACCTTGTCCTACGTCGCGACCGTCGGGCCCGGCGGCCCTCCCGAGGACAGAGAGGCCCTCTGTGGAGCTTGTCATCATCCCCGCGGCGAATGGTGCAGGCGGCGGAGGACGCGCTGCCGCCGCTTCGCTCTGGTGGCCATGATCGCCCGGCACGCGACCCCGGTCTCGCCCGCCATGGTCCGCCAGCACCTCAGGGACGAGTTCGGGATCTCGACGACGCCGCCTCGGTTTTACGCCACTTCCCGAGGATTTCATTGTCCGCTTTCGCCGTCGTGAGGACTGGACCGGGTTCTCCGTGCTCCGCGGGCTCCGCCAGGCGCCCCATTCATCCTCACCTGGAAGCGGTGGTCCAAGCTCGTCAATGGCTTCCGGGGGGCCTTCACCTTTCGCGTTCTTGTTGGGATCAGGAATGTTCCGGCCCACGCACTCTCGGCTGAGGTCCTCCAGGTGCTCCTTGGCTCCTCCTGTGCCAAGATCGTCGTCGCCACGCCGGAGGATGACCGGGTTGATCCTGACGATGGCCGGGAAACTTTCGTGGCTGCTTGGTGCGTGCATCCTATGCTGGTACCGGAGCAAAAAATCATTGTCATCCCAGAACCTCCACAGCCGCATGATCCGTGTGGCGCCCTGGCGCTGCGCGAGCACGAGATTATCCACCCCTCTCTGCCCACCCTGCGCTACCTGGCGCGGTTGAGGGTGATCGAGTTCGGGGGGCGGGGCGCCGAGCCGTCCAGCTCCTCGGATGATGATGGTTTTGACGACGGCGATGGTTCTGGTCGCCGCGGTGCATCGTGGCCAGGCTTCTTCCGGATCCCCTCCAGTCGTCCTCCCACCTTCGAAGCCGCAACGCCGGGGGAGCTCCGGCCCTTGGCCGTGGAGCTGGGGCTGCCTTCGAACCCGTCGTGTCGAACCCACGCTGCTGCTGACTTCGCCGTCGCCGACATTTCCGCCGCCCCAACGGATCACCTCGCCGGCGTTGCTGCGGTCCAGGTTGGGGCCTTCGCGTGCTCGGTCGTTGTGGACCCGCTGCCGTTCGCCGTGTCCGCGTCGGGTGGTCCCACACGCGGTACTCCGACGCGCCACGCTCCCGTGAAGGCGCTTTTCGCTGACCAAAAGCAGCTTTTTGCTGACCCATGCTTTGCGTCTCGGGCGTCCAACTCTGTGCGACATGACCCGCCCGCTGACCCCATGTGGCTCGAGCACGTCCTGCCACCGCTTGGTGCGGTCGATGGCTCGCCCGTGAGGGATGTCGACATTGCTGAGCTCACTGTCTTCTGCCCACGGGACGGTTACAGCAGCACCCCGGGCTTCCTGCGGAAGATTCTACTCGACGACGTCGCCATGCATGGCGGCCGGCTCAGCCCCCCGTGGATGCTTGTCCCCAAGGGTATGTTCTCGGCTGAGCCGTTTCTTCGTCCTGCTCTCGCCTCCGTGGGCCTCCAGCGCGGCCTGGTGGCCTCGGCCCTTTCTGAGGAGCCGGACCTATTCGTGGGGCGCCTGGACTTTGGCACTGGGCCGGAGGGCTCCCCGGTCCAGCCGGCTGATTGTGGACTCGGCTGGTTCGAGGGCCGTCGAATTCTCCCCTGCCTCCTCTCCTGTGGCTCAGGGGCCGTCGCCCCCAACCCCTCCCGGCGATACACCTGCCGCGGCGCCGCAAGGGAGCACCACACTCATCTCTATTCGGGACTGCGTCTGTTTGCCGATTCAGACGCCAGTCATCGGAGCTCGCCCAACGTTGCGGAGATCGCGCACGCCGGCAACTGTGACGACCCCGAGGAGGAGTCGGCGACTGGCCGGCCAGCACAGGGCGCCGAACCCTGAGCTGCAGGCCAAGAAGGTGTTGCTTGTGAAACTTGGACTTGCTGATCGGACCCAGCCAGTTGATACTGACCTGCTGAACAAGTACGACTCCACCTTTGCGGCTCCTCTGTCAGCCTCTAAGAAAGAGGCGTTCAAGGTCCTGTTCCGTGAAGACTCCTTCCTCGACGACTTTGCCCCAGAGGTTGATGTCCTGCTGCCGGACGTGCAGCAGTAGATTTCACTCTGAACGGAACTATCGTCGCCAATTTACCAGTTTAATTATGTCGATGAATGTTGTATGTTGGAATGTCCGCGGCTTGAACAGCCGGGCTAGTCGTGACGTCGTGCGCGCCCTGGTCTTTCAGGAGAACGCCACCGTCGTTTGTCTTCAAGAAACCAAACTCTCCACTGTCTGTAATCGCACGGCTAATGAAATCCTAGGGCCCATGTTTGATTACGCTGCTCTTCCGTCTGTGGGTGCTTCAGGTGGGGTGCTGCTTGGGTGGCGCACTGACGCCTGGAACGTCTCGGTCGCCAATACTGGCCGCTACTCGATTACTGCCTCACTCTCGCCAATTCAGCACGTAGGCGACGAGCTGCCTTGGTGGATCACGGTGGTCTATGGTCCTCAGGGTGATGGACCCAAGATTGAATTTCTCGACGAACTTCGCCTCCTGCGTCCGGTGGCCAACGGTCCCTGGCTCCTGTGCGGAGACTGGAATATGATTCACCGCGCGCAAGACAAGAGTGGCGGGCCGCCCAATCGAAGACGCATGCGATGGTTCCGCACGTTCATCGACCGCATGCAACTCGAGGATTTGCAGCTCGTCGGCCGCCTGTTCACGTGGAGTAACGAGCAGACTCCTCCGACGCTGGAGCGGCTCGATGCCTTCCTCGCTGACACCGACTGGCTTGAGCTCTTTCCTGACCACAGGCTCAAGGCGCTATCCTCGCAAAGCTCCGATCACTGTCCCCTGTTGCTGCACCTGTGCTGGACGTTCTGGCCCAAGAAGCGCTTTAGGTTTGAGACCTTCTGGGTCAAGCTCCCTGGTTTCCTCGACGTCGTCGCGGCTGTCTGGCCCGCTTCTCTCCTGCACGCTGACCCATGCCGACAACTCGACTACAAGCTTCGGAACGTCGCACGCGCACTGCAGAGCTGGAGCATGAAGCATGTTGGCAGCGTCAAACTACAGCTCGCTGTTGCGCGCGAGGCGATTTTTATGCTTGACAAGGCCATGGAGTCCAGAACCTTGTCGGCTGATGAGGTGGAGATCCGGCGGCGCCTCAAGTTCAGATGCCTGGGCCTCGCCTCTCTCTGCAGAACGATTGCCCGGCAGCGATCTCGGATCCAGTTCCTTGCGGAAGGCGACGCCAGCACTCGTTTCTTCCACCTTCAGGCTTGCCACAGACGCCGCAAAAACCTGATTGCATCGCTGAACGTTCAAGGTGCGGAGTTGGTACAGGAACAGCACATGGCCGATGCTCTGTACGAGTATTACAACTCCATTTTGGGGACGGACTTCCAGAGAACGTGCAGGATAAACTTAGATGAAGTGGGAGTCCCGGCTGTGGACCTTTCTGGGCTCGACATTTGCTTTTCTGAAACCGAAGTCTGGGATGTTATCAAGAAAATGCCCAATGAGAAGGCCCCTGGCCCGGATGGTTTCACAGGCCTCTTCTATAAGATGGCTTGGCCGATTATCAAGGGTGATGTTTTATGTGCCCTGAATGCCTTCTGGTCGCTTGACTCCAGGAGCTTCAACCTCCTAAATGACGCGTTCATGGTCTTACTGCGGAAGAAGCCGGCGCCATTGGAAATCAGGGACTACAGGCCCATAAGTCTAATGCATAGTTTCGGAAAATTGGTGGCCAAATGCCTCGCTGAACGGCTCGCGCCTCGGCTCGACGGCATGATCCTCCCCAACCAAAGTGCATTCATCAGAGGAAGGTGCATTCACGACAACTTCAGAACGGTGCAGCTTACGGCACGCGCAATCAACATGTCGAAGACCCCTGGCGTTCTCCTCAAGATTGACATAGCGCGCGCCTTTGATTCTGTCTCCTGGCCCTACCTACTCGAGCTACTGCATCACGGTGGGTTCAGTAGGCGCTGGATGGATTGGATTTCAATCATGCTATCAACTGCAAGTACCAGGATTCTCCTTAATGGTGTCGCCGGCCGTCGAATTTGTCATGCTAGGGGTCTCCGCCAGGGTGACCCTTTGTCCCCCATGCTCTTCGTGCTGGCAATGGATGTTCTTAACCGAATGCTGCTGTGGCTTGATCTGAGGGGGTTACTCTCACCCATACTCGGTGCCCCTATCAAACACAGGGCGTCGCTGTACGCGGACGACCTGGTCGTTTTTGTCGTGCCGGCGGCCGGGGACCTGCTGGCCATCAAGGAAGTCTTACAAATCTTTGGGAATGCGTCCGGGCTCTTTACCAACCTTGATAAATGTGTTGCAACGCCAATCCATTGTTCGCCGGAACACCAAGCGTGCATTACCCAGTTCTTCCCGTGCCAGATCAGCGATTTCCCTTGTAAGTATCTTGGAGCACCACTGTCCGTTCAAAGACTCAGAAGGCAGGACGAGCAGTACTTGATCGATGCTGTTTCCGCCCGTATTCCTGGATGGAAAGGATCTTTGATGAACCAGGCCGGAAGAACGACTCTTGTGCGCTCTACCCTGTCTGCAATACCCATCCATCTCTCCATCGTCTTGTGCCTTTCCCCTTGGGCAGTCCGGGAGATCGACCGCCGCCGTCGCGCCTTCCTCTGGACTGGTTCTGCTGTCGTTTCCGCTGGCCGTTGCCGCGTCGCGTGGCCCACGGTCTGTCGGCCGCCGGAATTGGGGGGCCTTGGCGTCCTCGACTTAACGCGCGCCGGCGTCGCGTTCCGGGTCAGATGGGAATGGCTCCGCAGGACTGCACCTGACTCCTGCTGGGCAGCCCTACCTGCACGCCATGACAAGGCTGCACGGGCGCTGTTCGATGCGGCCACTTACTCGATCGTCGGCGATGGCGAATCCACTCTCTTCTGGGAAGATCGTTGGCTCAATGGCACCAGTCTGAGGACTCAAGCCCCCCGCCTGTTCTCTGCCATCCGAAGGTCTGGGAGGCGGCGGACGGTGGCGCGGGCACTCCAGCAGAGGACTTGGGTACGTGACATCGTTGGGGCACTCACGGTTCCGGTTCTTTTGGAGTATCTCCAGGTCTGGGACCTCGTCGATGACTTCGCACTCACTCCGGGTGTCCCAGACAAGCTCTGCTGGCGCTGGTCACCGGATGGTAACTACTCTTCTTCGTCGGCCTACTCTGCTATGTTCTTTGGTTCGTCGATGCCGCTGGGCGCAAAGCTTCTTTGGAAAGCCTGCGCGCCGCCAAAGGTGAAGCACTTCCTCTGGCTAGCTATGCATGGCCGTTGCTGGACCGCTGATCGTCGACGTCGCCACGGTCTGCAAGATGATGATGCCTGTGCTCTCTGTGGTCAGCTACCAGAAACCATGGAACACATCCTTCTAGGCTGTGTCTTCACCCGGCAGCTTTGGCACCACGTACTTCTCAAGCTCGGCCTTGATCATGTCATCGTTCTGCGCGAGGAGAATGTCTTCTCTTGGTGGCTTCGCTCCAGGAAGCTGGTTCCCAAGGCTGCTAGGCCGGGTTTCGACTCGCTCTTCATGTTGATTAGTTGGAACGTCTGGAATGAGCGCAACTCGAGGACCTTCCGGGGAGCTTCTGCGTCGCCTATGCAGCTGCTATCACGGACGCTTGATGAAGCGCGAGACTGGCTCCTCGCTGGCTTCAGGAAGCTTAGCCTGCTGATCGCACTTCTTTAGGATTGTGCCTTCGCGCCGCCTGTTGTCGAAAAATTGCTATGTAATAGTCCTTTAAGCATGCTCTAGTTGCGCTTGTGGTAATCATCATTACCACCACGCGGTCCTGCCTTTGATTGTACGGTGTGACTCTTCTTCCTCTTAATGAAACACGTGCGATGCACGGTCTCCAAAAAATGAAGGTCAGACCGTCTCGGCCAATGATCAGCGAGTGCCATTGACATGAGCTGTGCTTGCAATGAACGGACACTTGGATTGGCAATGACAGAGCCTGACTGACTAATCCATCCCTCTTCTGACGGCAATCATTGGGAGGCATCTGAATTCTGAATTAGAGAAGGCCAAGGATGAAACGGAGAGAGACATGGGCACAAGAAACGACAGCCTAGCGCTGGGATCCAGAAGGATTTGCGTTATTGCAAGGATCAAGACGGTGAAATGTACCTTTGGGGTATATATGCATAAACAATGACCTCATTACTCATAGGTCATAGCACAAACCAACAATGATGAAGAGATTGGATGCCAATCACAGTGCTGCTTTCACCCAATACAGATCAATTGAGTTGGCAAAATGGCTTGTTAGAGCTCCTAATCAGGTCATTCAGCACGTACCCGTGTGCTCCATCGTTGCTTCATATAGTGCATAAACTAATGTCCTTTTGCTGATCTTCTTGGCGGGACATAAGGAACTCGGTTACTACTGATAATACGATGCTCAGTTGCATGATAACTAATGGTTCAAGTCTGACAGCCAAGGCATTTGACCATAATGAATTCCTGGTGACTTTGTCCTTTCCTGGCAGTATTTGTTTTTAGAATCTTAGTTCAGGTACTATTTTTCTCCTTCCTTCTTGCGTTCCTCACTTAGGAAAAAGGAAAGACCTTCTCTACAACGACATATGAACCAAAGCCAAATTGCGTCACGATGATGTCTGCTCGAACCCTTTTGCTGTAAATCTCACCTTATTACACAGCTAACATTCATAATCTATAAGTTTAAGGGGATAATCTATCTAAAGTTCGGCTAGATTTTGATGTGGTACTTATATGCTGTGTGGGGGGTTTACATCAATATTAATTTACAAATGAAGGTTTCCCATATGCTGCTCTGTACTTCTGTTGCAGAATGCCAGAAATTGTGAAACATCTTCTGGAGGTCAAATAAGAACAGATAATTCCAAGTGGAACCCTTCCTACTGCTCATTTAAAAAATATATATATAGCAAAGCAGATCACACTGGCACCAGAAAACGAGTACTGACACAGTTCGCTTAGCAAGTGTATCTATCTACCAAACAATTGCAACTTCTCTGAAGCACTGAAACAAAATGAAGGCAGCATGCACTCAAGCTCGCTCGCGAGGCACGAGAACCAAAATCAAAGAGGCATCGTTATTCCCTGAAAGACAGAAACTAGAGGTAGCTAATGATATGCCATGGAGGGGTCCTATCATGCTTGATATCTCTGTCCTATTTTAATACGCAACCATGTCCTACAAGGGAGGACAATTCCATGTGATCTCAAGGGGGCGTCTTAATCCCCTCTTTCTTCTCTGCCTGCCTCAGCATCAAACACGGCGATTCGCTAACGAGAAAAATCGAATTCAAAACAACTAGCATTTCTCAACATTAGCCGACAGCTATAAACTACTAGAGGCTAAGCAAAACTATACTTGTTGGCAAATTGACTTGGCGCAGCTGCATGTGGACAAACACCTAATCGGCCATACTAATTCGCATCTTGCACTAAAAAACTAGGACCCCCTGATTAAACTATCTGCATTGCTCTGAATGGAGGAGGGGCCATAAAAAGGAATCTTTTGTCTGAAACTCTGAATGAGAGCCCTATCATGTCTGAACTCTCCACACCCCCAGTTTAACAACTTCACCGGCAGCAAGACTTTTTTGTCCTTGTCACATCCATGATCCGTCCATGCATCTTAGAGCGTAATGTATATGAGAAAGGATCTGATTAAAATCAAATCATCGCCGACGATTAAAAGAACGCGGAAAGGATGGCGATGTACAAAATATGCTGCTGACTAAACAATGTGGCTGGGAACATGCACTAGGGCTCGTCTGTACTTGCAATGATGGGGATGCAAGTCAATGCTTGCTTGCTTGAGAATTATAATCCATAGAGGCCGGGGCAGGCAAGATTGGGGGTTTTGTATAAGCAGGTCCAGCTCATTCGAGGACATACGCGCCGAATAATCAAGGATGCCCTCACTGCAAATTGTCAGTATGTCTTTGCAGGATTAAGTAGGGAATGCTGAGAAAACTATGTCATCTTGCTAAGCATGTACGCTAAAATAATCTAATAAGCATGTACACTAAAATAATCTAATCAGGCTGTGTTGTGGCTTTTGAGTGGACATTTGTGCTCAAATACGGTGCTTTGATGCTTGCATGATGAATGAAGAACAAGGTGTGGCATTACAATGACATTTCTTGGTTGTGATCTTGTAAAAATTATTTTTTAAAAAAAAGAAATAAAGAAAGAAAGGAACACACCTCAAGGGAGAACTGGAGAAGAGGAAAACTTTTCAAAGTGTGTGCCAGCAAAGAAAAGCTTATCCAGGTGTGTGCAAATGCATTATCCTTTGATGCCGGCCAGTGCCCAGAGGCCAAAGTGGAGGAGATGAGGCCATCCATGTATGAGCAGCCTTGTAAGATCTGAAGCCTGCAGCGTGCATTGCAGAACACATAATATATATGTGCTATATATATATGTATATGCCAGCCTTTTGAGTCTATGTATGCGAGAACAAAGGAGATTATGGCATAATAACGAGGTAACTGGAGTATTAGACTATTAGTATTCAGTAACCACACGAGTGCTCTGCTGGTTCTGCGTCAGCCATGACGAACGACTCTTACATCTTCTGGGATCATCAGTAGGAGATAACAAACGTAGTTCTCCAAGTCTGACGAAGTTGAGTACATGCACATCAAAGGAGCTAGCCATGGTAGAACAGAAACACAACAGTCACACCTACCTAGTGAGTGAGTACAAAGCAAGACAGGAGACTCAGTTCAACAGTCACCTACTACTCCAAGTTCTGAACTTGTGATGCAGTTATACGTTGACCTCTCAGACTAATGCTTGCGGCGTACGCGTGCTGTACACACACACATTCTTCCACTTTTGTGTTGGGAGACAGGCCCAAGCCCAAGCCTAACAATGCTAAGCAATCCTAAATACAAAATCCATCTAGCTGAAGTAGTGCAGTATCTGGGGAGAAAGAGGAGGGAATGGATTTGTGAGGTAGCAGTAGTAGCCCAACACAGACAATGAAGCTCTAATGAGGCCCATGAAATGAAGCACAACACAATCATTAAAAAAAACAGAAAATTGCAGCAAAAAAATCACAAAAAAGAAGAAGATTTGCAGCAAAAGGCATGGCAGGTTCATTGCAGTTGGAGGAGGAAACCTGTACTGCATTGTTGCAGCAGAGATGCATGTGAAATAAAAGAATACAGAGAGGACAGAACATACATACATACAGTTTGTGCAGAGGCATGTGAGTTGCGGAGTGAGCGAGCTCGTTGGGTAAATAAAGAAATGACAGTGCCAGTCATCGTGGATTCCTTATTACATTGCTTAAAAAATAGATCAGTACATTGTCAGGGATGCATCATCATCACCAAGGAAAAAAAAAAGAAAAAAAAGAATCATCCTCAACATCATCAGTCTCTCCTCTTCTGTCCTCCTCCTCCTCCTCCCACTCAATTTCAGTCTAAACATGTACGTACTTTAATTGCACTTTGTTGTTGTTGCTGTTGTTGAGCTATTGTTTTCTTTGTCTGAAAGAAAAGAAAAAAGGAAAAGGAAATAAAAACAAACAATAAAAGGGGAACAGATAATAAAAGCACGACAAGGAAGGGAGGAAGGAAGGAAATGGATGGATGGATATATGCTTCTTCCTCCGCCCCCTCACTGCATGCCTTCTTATCACGACAAGTCAAATCAGAGGAGTAGCCCATGGTGGGCAGGCATCATCATCCCCCGCCGCCAGTGCCTCCCTCCGCCGTCGGCACGTGAACACCTTGAGCACGCCGTCGGATCCGCCGGCGACCAGCGCCCCGCCGTCGAGGCCGTCGTCGTCGTTGTGGCTGCCCTGCCGCCACGCCACCGCGCTGACGAACCCACCAGCAGCTGCACCAGCAGCTGGGGCGTCCACTTGTTCTGGGCCGTGGGCCCCCCGTCTCCGAAGGGCTGCACCCAGATGGGCTTGGCCCACCTGAGGTCGTAGACGAAGACGTGGTTGGACTCGGAGCCGCTGGCCACCAGCCCCGCCCCGCGCCACACGCCCATCCCCACGAAGCTCCGCGCGCTCGCGTGGCCGCTGTACGACCGCACCTCCACCGCGTCGCCGCCGGCGTCCGCCTCCGTCGACGGCGGCCACTCCCACAGCCGGTGGGTCCCGTCCGCCGCCGACGTCACCACCCGCCGCGCCGCCGTCCCCGCCCACCGCACGTACGTCACCGCGCGGGCGTGGCCGTCCATGCGCGCCACGGCGCCGCGCCCCAGCGCGCGGACGTCGTACACGGCGGCGCGGCGGTCCGCGGAGCCGACGGCCAGGTGGGGCGCGCCCGAGGGGTCGAACTCCACGCACAGCACGGCGCCGCCCGCCCGCGCCGTCGCCCAGCCGCCCGACGGCGCGCGCGGGGTCCCACACGTGCGCCGTGCGGTCGTCCGACCCGGACGCCGCCATGGACGACGACGCGCCCGCCGGGGGCGTAGTCCAGCGACCACACGCGCCGCCCCGCGTGCTCGTCGCGCTCCCACGCCGCCACGCCGCGTTCCACGTCGTACTCCGTCACCACGCCGTCGTAGTCGCCGCACCCCACCACGGGCGACGACGACGCGGGCGCCTCCGCCCGGCGGCCGCCACCGCACGCTGCTCAGCTTCGCCGGCACGCAGATGCACGCCGCGGGGCCAGCCAGCGGGTGCCAGCGGCTCACTGGCACTATTACCCAGC
Source organism: Chrysopogon serrulatus (assembly GCA_015844335.1). NCBI lineage: Eukaryota > Viridiplantae > Streptophyta > Magnoliopsida > Poales > Poaceae > Chrysopogon > Chrysopogon serrulatus. The sequence goes on along the minus strand of JADLZL010003573.1, from coordinate 25,894 downwards.
TGCAGCATGGACGCCACGTCGTACACCCGGATCTTCCGGGCGATGCCGCCGGTGGCGAGCAGGCGGCCGGTGGGGTCGAAGTCGACGCTGCCGATGGCGTCGGACGCGCCCGGCAAGGGCGGTGGTCGGCACGGTGGCCGCCAGCCGGAACTCCCATTCGCAGCGCGGCGGCGACAGCTCGGCGTCCTGGTCGTCGTGGGCTTGATCAGCTTCACTGCTACTGGCAGCAGCACGGGGAGGAGACGACGGAATAATGCCGGCGGCGGCTACCTCTTGGTGGCGGTGCTCTTGTGCGGCGGCGCTGCTGGAAGAAGAGGCCGGAGAAGAGGGGTTGCTCATGGACTAGCTAGAGCTTGCTCCTCATAGCCGCCGGCCGGGCATTGCAGGATGCTGGAGCTGGATGTGCTTATCTACTAGCTCTGCTGCTGCTTCCTCTTGGTCATGGCTACTCTGTGTGCTTGTGCTAAACTGCTATCTACTAGCAGCTGGATCCTATCCTGCATGAGAAAGTTTGGATTTTTCTTGGTTTTGGTTTGGTGCCTCTTGTTTGTTTTGGGACAACACTGTGCCTGCTAATCCGATCCTTGCTTTAATTATTAGAGTACTATAGGCCTGCTTGCTCCCTACCCTTAACGGCCAAGACCAAGAGAGAGATCAATGGAGAGAGAGAGAGAGAGAGAGAGAGAGAGAGATGTGGTGGTGTGGGCAGCCACACAGGAGGTAGGCAGCCAATGGGAGGAGGAGGATCCGAGAGGTTTTGGGAGGTTGGATGGTTTCTGTGGTTGGAGCTTTGGGTCATGTCGTGGCTGCAAATGCAAATAGTGGCAAGAAAACCAAGTGGAGGACGAATCAAAACTTCAAGAGCTACAGCTAGCCTACCGTACTACGTAGCTGTTTAGTTATTAGTTAGGTTAGCCACCACCCAGCAGGCACAAGAGTTATTAAGAAAAACATGTGTGTTCTTAATCTGGGTCATTGATATATTAGTACAAGTACGTACTCGGTCTCGTTTAAAGGTTACTCTTTTATTAGATCTAGCAAGAGTTTTAGGATGTGTTTGGCAGGGTTCTAGATTCAAACCGTTTCAGATTCAGATTCTCTTATATAACACATTAATTTTAGGTGATCAATCAGAATCAGTTTGTAAAATCGTTCGACAGGTAGAGGTTAGATTTTGATTCACAAAAAGTTTTTTTTATAAATTCATATAAATAAAATGTACTCCAAAAAAAATTTAAACCTTCTATGTGTGGACAAAGAACAACTTAAATACAACTCATTATAGTTTGTTGCACTTAGACAGGAATGAAAGTAGAGGTAGAAACCGAATCGGTATAAAGTACAATGTTGCGGTTTCGAGAACTACCTAAGGAAAAGAGAATTGTTTTGGCTTTGAATCCCAATCGAAGCTGGCACCGTTTGGAACTGATTCAATTAAGAAACGGAACTGATTCACCTATGCAAACGCACCCTTATTCTTGATAGATGTTTAACCATGCATCCAGTATAGTTACATACATAGAATCAATCCTTCCTTTAAATCGATTATTATACCATTAGCGTAGAGCTCTGCTCAGCCACTATAGTGTTACTGTGTTAGTAGAACAATGTTTGTTGCGGCAGCTAGCTTGAGCTGCTATAGCCTACTATTTAAAACACTACAGATAATAAATAATCCACCTTTAATTACTATATGTTTACACAGAATTTTCACGCTAGTACAGGAAAAATAGAAATGCTACAACTCTAGTAATAATGTATATATGGATATGAAACAAAATGGCAAAATGGTATAATTAGCAAGAAACACAGAAAGTAATAAAAATTAAACCAAGGAAAAAACATACAAAATTTATAAATTGTAGAGAGCTACTAGAGTTATACACTAATTTTAAACAATAGCAAACTCTGATCAGATGGTTCAAATAAAATCTCATAAATTTTGTTGCTAAAATTAAATATGGCAACAGACATGTATATATAGCTGCATATTTATTTTTTTTGTTTCATGACAATGGTGAATATCTATCTATCATTGGCATTGGCTAGGTCTATATGGTTTTTATTTAATATGCTGAAAAGGAGGAAGCAAACTTTTCAAAATAAAAGGATACTGTTGCGCACAAGGTGTTTTTTAAGCCGGTTGCACAGTGTTTTATTCAATTTATTAATTTGTCTGGCCTCAAAACCTCATGATATAGTTCTTGCATGTGCGGAATATGAGAACCAGTTTATTTGTTTAATTTTTTTTCAGCCAGAAAAACCAAAGAGATGCTAGCAACTACATAATGGACATTTCTTTTGGAGGGACGACTATTAATATATAGAACTTCTCTTTCTTCAATGTGCTTGAAGATGAAGGGAAAAAAATAAAGTATGTAGGGGCGTAGTAGCAGCTCTTTTTGTATAAATCTAGCTTATTAATTACAAATCTCGGAAAAAATTAATAAGATTTATTTCTGTGTTCAACATATCCACACGTAGGGCATTTATATATATGGTTAGATATATAGCCTTTTAGATATGAGATCCGAATCCGTCCAAGTGTTTTGGCGCTGACACACACACTATTGACAGGTACGTACGGCCAAGTGGACGTATGGACGACTAATTCCATTTCCGATTCGTACCTTCCTTTACTTTCAGCTTGCTAGCTACGTATAGTACGTACCCCCTCCTTTTGGTTTTATTTGTGAGTGACACAAGTCACTTTAATTAAGAATTTGGAAATACGGCAGCGCTATTCTACACCCTAGGTGTAGAATATAATTCTACACCCAAAGCTAATACTAATCTTCTTGAGTAATATCGACCAAAAATACTGAACTACTTAACAATACTTAACGATACTTGAATCGCATTCAATATTAGTCAATATTAGTTGGTGTTCGAATATTTCTACAATTTTTTCATAGTATTACTCAATATTAGATATATTGGGTGTAGAATATTATTCTATATACATACACCCAAACAGAGAAATTGTTTGATAAGAGAAATAGGAGAATCATTATAAGTCAGGGTCTCAAATATCAAAATCGAGAGTTGGGGACCAAGATAACATCATTGTATATATGTATATAGGTTAAGGGACTGGTCCTGAATTTTTAATTCAGGCTTACTCTTTCCATTTTTTTTCCTTACAAATTATAGTTCACTTTATCCTTTTTGTTCCAAGTCAAACTTTTATGACTTTGACCAAGTTTTTAGGAAAAATATATTAACATCTATATTTTTTAATATAAATAAACTAGTATCTTCACTGATAATATAATGAAACCGATGTGACACTTATGTTGATGCATTCTCTATAAACCTAGTATAAGGTAGAAAAGAGTCCCATTGTGTAGCCCATTTTTTTAGCTAAAGCTTTTTTCGTGATCCGTTTGGTAAAATAACTCACATGTAGAACTCTTTAAAACATGTTTTCACAAAATCCCATACAAAACCCAATAAAGTGAGTTTGTGAGTTATTAGGAGAGTTTGTGAGTTATTAGGAGAAGCTATTATTTTCATTTTCATCTCCTATCCATCCCTTGCGAAAGCTGGTTTTTAAGGAGCTAAGTACATATGATGTGGCTGTTTCATTTTATCCCATTTGGCACAAAATAGCTCCAAATATTTCATGGGCCTAGTGCCAAACACGAAGTCTAAATTGAACTAAAATTTATTATGGAAAAGTTTCAATTAAGACATGATGATGATTCTTAGATGGGCCTGTGTTTCCTATAGCTCATGATAAATAAGATGATCTTGATGGGAAGGTGGACACACTTCAGTTACACTTAAGAGAGGGATCAATGAATAGTTACTTTAATTTATTAAATTGTGCTTGGTAATAATCATTTCGAGACCTCTTGCCCTAATACATATACTATGTTGAGTTATATGAACCATTGACTAGTTAAACCAAAAAGAAAAGAAGACTAAAATACCAGAAAAAAAATGTGTGTGTGAACAACTTTGTACTCTGACGGTGACACCGGCCGTACCAAAAAATTGTAAGTTCCCATTGGAGAGTTGATCAGAGATGTATCGCATGCATTGACCCATATATATGTCCACACAGTTTGATTTCTCGATCTCGCACACGTAAGCTAGCATCTGCAATTAACTGACGAAGTGGATAAGAGGAGAGATTGATCGGAGGAAGTGGACCTAGCAGTACTGTGTGGCCCACACACACAGGCGACAGTAGTACTAGCTATCTTGAAGGAGAGAAAAAGCTAGTGTGCAAGAGATTCGATGATGAGATCCGATCCAATGGATTATTGTTGGATTATATATACTCCGATCGTTCTAAATTTTTTAAGTCGCTGACAAAAAAAAAGTTAAATAATTTCATGTAAATTCATTATTGGTACGAGAATTTCATGTTCCGGCACTATTAAATTGTACGGCGCGAAGAGACGGTGAGTTGTTATGACGGGCCCAGCCGTCAGTATATATATACAAAAAACAATATTGAGTGTAGATACACGATCCCTTCGTATAGAAAAAGAAAGTCGTTTTAGACAGTGATACGGTCTCTGAAGTATAGTTTTGATTTCATAGTTTTGTCAAAATACTCACCATAGAGTGGTATATTTATATTTTTATAAAAATATTTTTATATTTTTATAAAAATATTTTTCAAGACAACTCTATTTATATGGTTTTCACATTTTCAACCTGAACAACTTAAAATTTATTCATAATTTATGTTCCTAATATCTAACCCAAACTTTATCTAAAACGATTTCCTTTTTTCTATACATCAGTACAGTACATGCATGCGTCGATCTCAATAGTCGGGGACCGACATTGCTTGGCCGTACGTGTGCAGTGCAGTGGGTACTATATATTAGCTTGAAAGGCTTTATTTGCCCGTACACTCCTTCAAATAAAGAGAGATCGATTGTGTTAATAACGATCGTATAGGTACAGTGGTTGTATTGTACTGGTATGTAGTACGTATCTGTCTCGTAGTACATACATACAGACAGTGGCGAATCTAGAAAAAATTGTCATTGGGGTCAATAGTGGGCACAGACTCGTATGACCAAAACCACTGACAGACCCCGGGCCACTGCCTTGTCTCGTTTGTGTATAATTCTATGTATGTAAACTTTTTTTTTGTATATATTTTTTTGTATTAGACTTAATTTCTTATTTAATAACCTGCATTGGCTCATAAGAAGCTCTACCTCTGCTACGGACCAAAACATGTAGTAATATAATACTATGGTCTATACATAACGAACAAAAATATTAATAATGATGGCATATTGCAAAAGTCAAACATTCATATAGAAGGATAAAATTATCAATGTTATAATAAGACGAAGTAAAATATTTACAATAGTGGCAACTTCTTATGATTTCAGTCTATTCATATTCTAAAAGCAAACTATAACATTATCATTTAGATTAATTGCATCAAAAAATTCTTGTTCCACGAAGCAATGTGATTAGCACTAGTCGGAGGAAATTTTCCTTTCAAAATCATTCGAGTTTGCTCCGTTGCCTATCAAATTAGTAACACAATTTAAACACAATTAGATGCTGAGTAATGTGCAGCCAACCATGATTAGATTATTAGAGATCAGAAATATCCATACCTTTTCACGAATCAACCAATTTTTCTACTCCTCAATCCTCATTCGCTAGTAGGAAAAAGTCTTTTGTAGTTTTTCCACAGTGAATGGTCACCGTAGGCTAGAGATCCATAGCGCTAGGCCGTGAGGCAGTGAGGAGCGAGCGCCAAGTGCTGAGCGGCCAAGCGAGAGCGGAATGCCGAGCGGCCGCGTGGAACGTCCTGTCGATGAATACAGAAGTTGGATCGGAACTCGAAAGATGAAGAGACGTCATTGAGCTGCATGAGGGCATCGACGCAGTGGGCTTTGAGCCTTTGTTACTCTCTTGTGGGCTAGGCTGTACAGTTATTGGGGTCAGCTTCTAATTTTATTGGGGTCTAAGCTGGTGCGAAAATGGAGATTACCAGGAGCTCTCGGGAAGTCGTTGGGGTCAGCGGATAGATCCGCCCCTGCATACAGAGAGTGAGAGACAGAGGGTGGGCTGGTGCTGGTGCGTGGGCAGGGCTGCGTTTACGTGTGCTCACGTACGCCTCTCATGCATGCATCCCGCCCAATGCGCGCGCCACCGGATCTCGATGTGGATGGGATCCGCTCCGCCCACAAACTCTGTGGCCTAATAGCTGGCTACCTCCATCCGATCCACTCCGTACGTCTCCGTGCGTGCATGCATGTCATTGTTCTCCTCAGCACACCAACAACAGTGATCCATCAATGATGGCGGTCGTCGGAATCAAAGCATCCCACGGTCCCCTTCTTTTTCTTCTTTATTATCATTTCATTTCATTGAGGAGTATGATATTTCTCTCTCTTTTATTTCTTTTCATTTCAAAACTCGTGCTGATTTCCTTTAATTTGGACACCGCCGGCCGGCCAACTTATACAAGATGCATGCATGCATGTGTGGAACAAAAACAAGTGTGTATTCTACTTTTTTCCCTGTTTTATTTAGGAGTGTAAGTCAATGTATAGTATATTTATACTACGTACGTGATCTCTTCTTCCCATGCATGACGATGATCATGCAACCATGCAAGCCAAACAACTAAGCATTGCCGCCGTCAAGTTTAAGTCTCTGGTGAGATATGCAAGTACTCTCCCCGTTCTAAAATCCCTAAACCGTAAGCTCATCATTTAATTAGTTTCTCCTAATCTGTGATATCTATCAATGGTCGTGGTACCACACTTTTGGAATAACGCATTCAACGGCCCCTTTTTGTCTTTCCTTTTGTAGCATAGAGATAAGTATCTCCTCTATCTTTTCTCTTGAATTCGTGCTAGCTAATTTAATTTTGAAAACCAATATATGTACAATGTTTATGCATTTTGGGAGAAAAAACAAGTTGCCAGTTCTGGTTTTCAAACCCTACCTTCCTGATCTGATCTAACAACTACCTACTAGTACCACAATTAGCTACATAGTTTTTACTATATGTAACCAAGACATAGCGTATATCTACCTAGGTGCGTAGCAAATAATTATACCTAAGAAAGCTAAAAAATTACTTCCAATTTCGAATAATGGGAGTAACGTTCAATACTTCTCATTGAACCCACACAAGGAACAGGCTAGATCCACCCACGTGTCGAATCCCTCACATCGATAGATCGGGGCAACACTACAGCATCTCTCTCGATAAAAGGCATTTACAAACGCCTCAAAAAATGGTCAAAACGCCTTCAAAGACCTTTTGAGGCATTTTTAAAAACGCCGGCTATAATAGGGATGTAAAAGGTCTTTTGAGGCATTTTTTCAAAATGCCTTTTAATATCAACATTTAAAGGCATTTTCTGATTGCCTAAAATACTTTTTAAAGGCAATTTGTACTATGCCTCCAAAAATTAATGGAGGCGTTATTAGAAATGCCTCCAAAACCAAGATAACCATGAAAGACTTTGTTACCAATATCAAATCAGCACAAACCATTTGACATGCACATGGATATCAAAAGAAAACTCATTCATAAAAGGAGGAATTGCAACTGGCATTAAAATTGTGGCTTTCTTTGATTGGAAAATTCCACTTCTTATCAGTGCCAAATTGGAAACCACATCCATCTATACAACTGAGAATACTCTGAAACAATAGGACAATACCCTGATTTGATTTAGAATCAATTGCTGCTATACACAAGGCTACACTACAAACTCCTGAGGCATGAAGTACATTGACACTTGACAACTGTTGCTATACAGTAGGCTACACTCGCATTCCTGCAGACCTGCACAAGAACCTTGTCTCTCATGAGCTGTCAAATAATAGGTTTATGAGAAACCTGAATCTCAACAAATAAAAATCATGCATTCAAAAATAGTTTACCTCTGGCACAGACTGCAAAATGCACAATTTCATGAGAACATTCAGCCAAAGCAGCTTGTTGCATGAGAAAAGAAGACCTAGGCTCGGTCGCACACTGGTCCTCTCCACACCTTGCTCCGCCATCCAGCTACAAATTAAATAACATTGATTACAAACTAAATTGTTTTTCCTATACAGACAAATAGGTAATGGAAACTAAAGTAGTTTTTTTTATGAGAGTAGACTGAAAGAATGGTGCTCAGTGTAATTTTAACAATTTCAATTGGCAGTTTCAGTCATAATGCATGAAAGTTCAGAAAGATACGGCAAAATTATAGTTAACCAATTGTTTAATGGTATGCTCAGTCATTAGATACTGGAATATTGCAACTAAGATAACAGAATATGGGTATGCCTGATCATGAATAATAAGGCATGCTGGATCATGAACAGTAGGGAGCAAAACCTGAATATCCGCTAGGGCAGCCAGCAGTGCAGCAAGCACACGATGATACCAATGCAGAGTGCGTCAACCCAGGGAACAATTCTGTGGGTGGACAGAGTCCTGGATCTGTCCCAGGTTCAGCTGCTGGTTGTGCTGCTCATATAGGCAGGACAGGGGACAACACCAAAGTTTATAAATTCTGAAGGTATGTATGCAACACCAAACTTCGGAAGGTTTATAGCAAAGAACCATCACTTTACCTCGATGATGACTCCAAATAATCCAATTCCAACAATTTCTCTGCCATTTGGCTGATAGTCTAAGATGCAGCAGCAGCTTGAGATCCGCTAGAAGTCTAGAACCACCAGGAGTCGACATTGCTCACTTTCTGAGTCAGGAATCCAGACAAATGTAAAAGGAGAAGACAATATTTTAGACTATCCACTAAACAGCCACCAAGGAAAAAAATATTTTATTTACTTTTCCACCACAACCATGTAGGCACATATATTTACATGTCAACATAATAGTAAAATTTATGTCTGCTAATAGGAAGGTAAAGATCAAAGATCCACTAACAATGTCACTCATGTAGTAAGTCTCTTACAGTCTCACAGAGTCATGTGAAGTATAATCATTCAAAGTACTTTAGCCTTTGACAGTAATAGGTACCTATCATTTTTCTCCTAAATAGAGGCATATCCTTAAGCTTGTGAATCATGAAAGCTGAGGCACCTGAAAGTTAAACAGACATGTCAAATGCTATACATTCTATATGGCACAGAATCTATAATATATTGGTATATCGCTTTACCCCACGGGAAGCTAATGAATATCCTGGGCCAGTATATCTGGAACTGGGGATAACTCATCCTTTTCAAGACCTCCACGACAAACCATTTAAGCAATTCCTGCTTGCAACATCAAACATCAGAAAACCATCACTTCCAGAAAAATCAAACATGAATCCTCATATCCTGTTTGCAATTACATTTTTTCATTTTAGCTTTCCCCCTAATTCCAATTGACTTAACAGCAAGCTCAAACCAGTAAAACAGCTATAAACTGTAGTTTATTTATCTCAGATTTTGCATAAACCGTTTATTATTTCTAATTCATTTGTGCAGATAAGAAAAAGTTTTGTTCGGACTCTCCTACACCAATGGAACACAATGTTGATTTATCTCAGAAATTGCATAAACTCTAGTACATTCGATTGAGCAGAGCAGAGCAAGCTAGGATTCGCAATTTTGCATACCTTGCGTTGGGCAACACACCAGGTCTTGGATCTGCGGGCGGGCGAGGAGGGCCGAGGTCGAGGCAACACAGTAGGAGGGCAGGGATGAGGCAGAGGAGTCGTAGAGTTCGAGGCAGCAGGGCAGAGTAGAGCCGAGCCGAGGTCATCGGACCAGGGACGCACCTCGCAGGGATGACGGCGCCCGAGGTTGGAGGAAGCTGCCGGGAAGCTATCGGTCGCCGTTCAGGGAGATCCTGTATGCTACTCACCAGCGCTGGCGCGCTTCGATCCCGAACTCGCCGTATATCTCCGCCGCCATAGAGGAGGTGGTTCCACCGCTAGCTGCTCATCTCCCGGCATGGATCCGGTGGAGCCCGTCGAGGATCTGATAGTCGACACCGAGATCCACGCGGAGGACCACGCAATCCGTTCCGCGAGCACGGCGACACGGCGACCCGGTGACCCTTCCGAGCACTCGAGCACGGCGACACGGTGAGATAGAAAGGAGAGGAAGGAAGAGTCGACGGGAACGAGGCTGTTGGAATGAATCAGGACTGCGGGTTAGTTTATAAAAATATGGAGGGCTTTTCTGCAAAACCTGTTGTGCAGTGGGTTTCGGCGTAGACGGGACTGTGTACAGGGTGCATCCATGATCGCTGCCTCTCCTGCGTGAGTAAACAAAGGACTCCGTGCGTGAGTAAACAAAGGATAAGGCCCAAATGCCTCTCAAGCCTCAAGTGGATGGGTCCGGCGAGAATTAAAGGCGTTTTGAGAAACGCCTCCAAATCTACAGACAATTAAAGGCGTTTCGACAAAAATGCCTCCAAATCTACAGGTAATTAAAGGCATTTTTAATATTAGCCTCTATAGAATTGGTTTTAAAGGCCTTTTCATAAAAATGCCTTTAAGTAAAAGGAAATTAAGGCAATTTAATAAAAATGCCTTTACCAAAACGCCTTTGATTAAGCGACGTGTTGTAGTGCAAAGTCACCTGTTTTGAATCTACCGCCTCTCGGTCTATGGTCCATTGCTATCAAATAGGTAACCACAACGTGTGATGGGACTTATCTTGAGGAAGAGGGATAGCGAGAGAGATCCAAAGAGAGAGGAAAGGCACCATGCTGCCATGAGTGAAGAATAATGGATGGAAAGGGGAGCGCGGGCTAGAGATCCAAAGAGAGAGGAAAGGCACCATGCTGCCATGAGTGAAGAATAATGGATGGAAGGGGGAGCGCGGGCTAGACAACAGGCAAGCGAATTAGGAGAAGAAAATCCTAGAACTTTATACTAGTTTGTTAATCGGTCCTCTAGCCTATTTTCAGATGTGGGTCACATAAGCATAGACTCTAGAGAAAAATCATATTTATAAATACAGTTATTTATAAAGTCTCTCTCTAAAAATGAACTTATTTTCATAGATAGGCCCTTTTAGACCTCCACCTCTTTAAATAAAGTGAGGCGTCTAAAAAATAATTTTGTAGCAGTGATTGTAGTCAAAAGTTTCCGTAAGCATCTGTGATTCATGTGCTAGCTTTTCATGTATGTCGTGAGTTCTGAAGATAATAAATAGTACTCAGACAGTAAGACATAGGCAACAAATGTAAATGAAAAGGAAGTTATCGAACGTACGAGAGACACGACGTAGTCTATACATATATATGTGTACTGGCTCTATTTTTCTCCTTGCTGCTGTGCACGCGCCACAAAATGGACCACACGAACCAATAGCGCGTTCTTCATTCCATCCAACAAAGTTTGGATTGAACAGGTTATTAGCGTCACATCTCTCTTTGCCAGCTATAAGGTTTATATTTTGCATGCTAGTGGCCACAAAAAATGAACGAGATGGATCAGCAACACGTATTTTAGGTACATGAACGAGATAAACTACCTCTACTCCTACCTTTTCTTAAAAAAACTTTATTATAAACGTTCAAAATTTATTTTTAACATTCAGAATATATGGTAGTGCAGCTACCTAGCGGCTAGCGCCCGTCTACCAGCACTACTATTCTTTAGCTCTTCCCAACGTACGGCCATCATTCAACTAAACCATAACCAGAGAGAATAATAAAGAAATAACCACTATGAGGGAACATCTAAGGCCTATTTGGCATGACTCCTATTAGGGAGAGAAGCAACAAAATAGAGTTCTCTCTATATATATCCTTGCTAATTGAGAGAAATAGAGATTTTGGTGAAAAGAATATCCTCCAACAATTTCTTATTAGTTATTTAAATATAACTACCTTTTATTTTGGATTTCTTGGTAGCCAAAAATAAAAAACAAAAAATCTCTCTAGATTACATACAAGATATAGAAAAACTATTAGAGTGTGAAAGATTAGAAAGCAATTTTTATGAAAAAATATTCTCCAAATGATAATTTAAAGAGTGGGATTTAGAAAGAATTTTGGAGATGCTCCAGCTTCTCTCATGTACTAAAAAATGGCTCCTCTTGAGGTATTTGGTATGGCCTCTTTGGCTCCTCCACCGAAGCTGCTATTAGAGCTAGAGCTGAAGCCGTGCCAATACAAACATGGCCATCTTGTCCCATTGAACTAAACTATATAAGAATACAGACAAAGTCTTTTAAGCAAGAGGAAGCAGGAATTACTAACAATTAAGTATTTTGACAGTGGTCAATTTGATTTTATTTATTATTATAATGTATATTAGGCGCACACATGTGTTAGCAGCATAAAAACATCGTGCCACTGCAATATTAAAAAGGTAATCTTGAGATCCCTTTGAAACATAAAAAATTTAAAGAAATGATGCATGGATTTACATGCAATATAAGTTTACCTTTAAAGAAAAAGCACACGGAAAAGAAAAAACCCCACACATTCAAAAGAGGCCTAGCTTAATCTATATCATATTGAGACAAGGACCATCATTTGTGAGGAGGCCAGGTAAGGTGATGCTCTCCTTCTACACATTCCAATAATTCAAGGAACCAACCTTCTAACTGACTAATTTTCAAATTTCTACTCAACACACAATCACAAATAACTTTATTTCATCATGGTTTTTCTGTGACCGTGTCGAGAGCACTTTTTTCTTTAAGAGGAAGGACTTTATTTCTCGTCAGGGTCAATACACCCATCCTGGAGAAGCCAGTACGTCAGTGGTTATTCTAGGATATAACTGCAAAAATGACGGGTCAAATTAAATTGAAGCATCGATGGAGGCGGCTACTACAACGTATGACCACCATGAACGACTATACTACCTTTGTAATTCTTCACGTCATTCATCACAATAGGAGCTAGAATGGATTTCCAAAAGAAAAAAGAAATTAGTTAATAATAATTGGCTAGTATCGCAAGACGTGTCATGCAGGGCAGATATGCGTAGCCGACTAGCCGTGGAGAGAGAAATGAGAAGAAAAACAAATGTGTGTCTCCGGGAGCCGCATGCCCAATTAATTGAATAGTTTGACAATAATCCAGCTGAAAAGTCTACATAAATATTAAATAAAGCTAAATAATAATAAGAAACGAAACGTACCTATATCGAGTGGGGTTTTCGTAGTACGTGCATGCATATGTGACCATAACATTATTGCCACGTATGGAAAATCTGAATGTCGTTTGCATATCTATATGCCTCATTCTTTTTATTACATAGAACAACACACCCCTATAAATGCATGCACATGAATTCTATCACTAGGAGCATCTTCGAATATTGAACTGTCAAATCCTCGAGATTGACGTAGTCATTAGGAATATATCGTCTACCACTAAAAACATAAAACCGTTAAATCTCAAATATTTGCCCTCAGCATAGGGAGTCTAACTTAGGACCTCAAGTGCTACTGAAGCTTTTGTAATCACTAGACTACAAGCTCTTTCGCATGCCTCATTCTTTCTTCTTGTCCTTGTGAAAAATAATTTTAAATTATAAGTTGTTTTGATTTTCTAGATTCATAATAATAAGTTTGATTATATATATATGTATCTAGACATAAGCGTATATCTAAATGTAGAGCAAAAACTATACACTTAGAAAAGCCAAAATGTCTTTTAAAATTAGGAGTCCATCTCAGTTCTTCGAAGGTGCTCATAGGGGTAGGGTAGGGTGTGCGTGCGTGCGTTCATATAAGTGTGCGCTCGTGTATATGAGTGTCTAAGTCAGAATCGAGTCTTCGCAAAAAAAAAAAAAAGCAAGCGATGTAGTACACATAATAAATAATTAATCAGAGAAAATGATTTATGTAGAATTTGCCTTGTTGAACACGCCGATGGATGGATCGACGAGTCGCCGACGTTAACTACGTCAGGTTCGGAACTTCAGGTCAAAGTCAAACCTGCTTATTGTGACATTGATCTCGGTATTAATTGACCTGTTGATCTCTCGATACATATGTTACTAATGTGCCCTATTGTTGATATAACATTAGGTCACAGTCTAAGCATCACTATCTTAACCTGATACGAACTTTAGGTGCTTAGGGATTAGCCAAAATTTTGTACTCCCTACATTACAAATAAGTTGCAAGTCATTCTATTTTTTTATAGATATATACTTTTTATTATGTATACTCCCTCCGTATAGGAAAAGAATATCGTTTTGAACAAGGTTTTCGTCAAACATTAAATCATGAATAACTTTTACATTGTTGAGTTTAGAAATATAAAAACCATATGAATAGATTTATCTTGAAAAATATTTTCATAAAAGTATAAATATATCACTTTGTTATGAGTATTTTTAAAATAATACGAAGTCAAAGTTATACTTTGGAGACCGTGTCATTATCCAAAACGACGTTCTTTTCCTATACGGAAGGAGTATAGGCATAGTACTCCCTCTATATAGAAAAAAGAAGTTGTTTTGGATAAAGTTTGGGTCAAACATTGAGAACATAAATCATGAATAATTTTTAAGTTGTTAAGTTTGAAAATGTGAAAACCATATGAATAGATTTGTTTTGAAAAATACTTTTATAAAAGTATAAATATATCACTTTGTGATGAGTATTTTTACAAAAATATGAAGTCAAAGTTATACTTTGGAGATCATATCGTTGTCTTAAACGACTTCTATTTCCAACATGGAAGGAGTATATATCTAGATGTTCAACAAAATTCAAAACGATAGAACTAAGGGAGTATGAGCCTTTTTGCATTGTGCCCCCTCCCGGACAACTCATTACCTAGGCAAGTAGGCAAGGTTCCTAGGTGTCTGACGCTTAGGGCAATGGTCGACAAATCAGTCAGATAAATTCTGGTGTTAAAAAATTGACTTAACCTCGAATCCATTTTGACTTATATTGTGGCTCTGGTAACACACCCCAAATAACACAACAAAATGTTTAGGATAGTCTCAGTAATAGTTTCATCAAAGTTTTTATTATTTACTAAGACTGCCACATAAACGTTTTTTATGATGGCCCACAGCCCGCGTACAATATGGGCAGCCCACAGCCCACAGGCCACTTTGTGATGAGTACGCTTGCTATTTGTGAACACGTAATCTCAGGTCCCCGCCTTCACTTACACACACCACCTCCCCTTACGTTATCTTGCCTCGGCAGTCGGCACTGCGGCTAGCCGTGACATCTCCCTCCTGCGAGCTCCCCTCCGCCATTCCTCGACTGCTCCGGCCGGCCGGCCGGCCATGGAGGCCTACGCGGGTGCCACGCCCGCGGCCGGCGTGTTCGCGGGATACGGCACCGCAGCCACGCGCCCCTTCATCCTCCTCCGCCGCCGCGGGTCTCCGCGTTCCAGCGCCGGGCGAGTGCGCCTCGTCCGGGCGCCGCCGCCGCGCGCCGCTGGGGACGCCGGGGACCTGCCGCCGCTCGATAAGTGGGACATTATGGAGCTGGATTTCGGCAGGTTCCTCGGGGAGGACCCCAAGCTTACCCTCGCCAAGGTCCGCCGCGTTTCTTTGTATTCTTACTTGCTTCGTATTTATCTCGTGTGTAAAAATGTCATCTTGCTTCCTGTTTGAACGGAAGTTTAGGTCTGCTTTGGGGTTGGATTTCATTTCACATTGCTCCATTGCTAAGTGCTAGTTCTATCGCTCACAGCAACAGTCGTGTTCACTTTAACTTAGCCGCGTCGGTTACTGCCCCGGTTGTAGGCAATCCAGTAAAGAATACTGTGACATGCACATGCGATGCGTGATAATTATCTGTATACCTGACCGCTATAGCTTGCTCCTGCTAGGTTAGTTAAATTTCTCCAACACAATCCAGCTAATTTTGTAACAGCATAAACCTTTTTTTTTTTTTTTGGCTTCTCAGTAGTATTGCTTTTGAAAAGAATGACGACTCCAAATAGAAAAATGGTAAAGGTAAATTATAGGGCATGATGAAATTTGAATTCCATTGGAAACACAAGTGACTCCTAATTAGCTGTGTCTACATGATGCTATCTGTTCTGCTAGTTTGTACCAAAGAATGGTTACTGTCACTTCATTTGACTTGCATCTTTTATGGGATGACTCTTTTCAGATTCTTCTTAAGAAGTCAGACCCAGATGCATCATCCCTCGACGTAGAGAAGGTAATTGCCACAAAAAAAGACAAGCTAGATGATATTCTGAGGGAGTGCATAGAAGCTAATAAGAAGGACCAGGGTTTCAACACATCAGAAAGTGGACCCTCTTTGAATACGACACGTCCGGCAATAAGCAAGCCGACCGAGGGCAAAAGTTCTTTGAATATTTCCAGGCCTGTTATGGGCAAACCTATCCAAGAAGGGCCTCCATTGACTTTACTTCGACCAGCAGGAAGCAAACCGAAGCAAAATGAGCCTTCTCTGGCTCAGCCGCGACCAGTTGGAAGCAAAGCAAATGAAGGTACACCTTCATTGATCTTGTCACGGCCAATTGGGAGCATTCCAAAGGTACGGGGCACTCCAATACAAGATAGTTGGCCCAGTAAAGAGAGTTTAGCTGCTGCAACAGAGTTCAGTGAGGTGGGGAGCATCTCAAAATCAAGCGACGTGGATGTCACTTTGCGGAAACCCACTGTGTATCAGAGTGAGGATCATGATTTGAAGTCGAAGCTTAAAATGAAGCCAAATATTAACCTGAAAATGAGGAAAGATATGAATGAGGACTTAACAAACATTTCTCTCCTTCAAAAGCCAGATGTTGCAAAAGATACTGTAAATCAAGAGCAGGACCTTGCCTCTGCTAGCCCTGCCATAGTTTCTGCTACAGAGGATAGCAGCGAACTTGAGCCAGAAACAAACGGTGAGGTACAATGCCCCCAAACAGTGAGCCAAAATTAAAGAGTTCTTTGAAGCTGATGATGCATATGTTCCAAATTTCAGGTCTGGATGAAAAATTAGTAATTGAGAATGTTCATGAATCATCTGGGCTTAATGATGATTCTACTGCAGGTAAGGAAGACATATAGTAGCTGTAATTTGTTTTCTTTTCAACTATTAATCTATTATGCTAATATTATGTTGGTGTTTTCAAGGACTACAGCAATCAGGTCAAACTTTCATTCAAGAAACAAGCACTGCTGCTGGATCAGTGGATAACCAATCAGCTACCAGCAACAATTTCTCTATGCAGGCTTTCTTGCAAGGAAAACCAAAAAGGTTCTTACTACAGGAACAATGCAGTAATGTTTTTAGCACATAACTTTTAGCACTCAATATCTGGATCCTTATTTGAAGATCACATGGAAAATGTTGCTGAAATTGCTGTTGAAAAGCAATGATTTGTACAGTAGTTATGAAGGTTCTACTTCACACCTTTATTTTCTCATCATGATATTCACTGTACAAATCCTTGCTTTTCAACAAAATGAATGTTGTAAAGTTATCTAGTACACATGTATCTTTGCTATTGTTGTGCTAATGCTCTGAAACCTTCATGTTTAAATAACTTTATTATTTTATGAACGAAATGTCCCTTACCATGTTTTGTGCACATTTAATTGCTCACTCGACACTCAATGTACCTGTGATTGCATGACCATATAGGTGATTATGGCATGTACATATCTACCATTTTGGTAAGTGGTAACGTAATTTAAGCATTCCTGTTCCCTGCTTTTGTGCATTTCAAAATAATTGCACCTTTAAGGTTTCATGCATGCTATCATCTTACAACTAACATGGCAATTATTACTTTGTAGAGAAAACCAATCTGCTGAAATATTGCCATCTGAAGTAGATGAAAAAACGGATTCTACTGATAATAAAAATTATGTTGATGATGGGGGAAATGTGTTACCATCAAAACTAGAGGTAATTTCCTAATATTTGAGCTAGGCTCTAAAGGTTTTGCACAACAACTCCAGTGAATATAGCTTCAATTGCATTAGGTGTTCTCCTTATAGGGCTGCACTTGACTTTATGTGAAACTTAAGTTACTGAATCACTAATGCAGGACATCACAGAGAGTGACTGGACAAGGTTAGAGCATTACGCAAGTACTGGAGAAAAGGTTGAAGTGGAGCTGATAAATTGCAGCACAAAGGGATTCGTTGTAAGTTTTTAGTTAAATCAAATATTTTCTTAATTATGGATAAAAAATATTTTCTTATTTTATCAAACTATAGCATTGTTCTTTTCTGAGCCTGTTATGTTTTCCTTGCCAGGTGTCACTTGACTCACTGATAGGTTTCTTACCATACCGTAATCTTGCTACAAAATGGAAATTCTTAGCCTTTGAGACTTGGTTAAGAAGGAAGGGTGGCGATCCTTCCTTGTACAAGCAGAATCTGGGCTTAGAGGATAGCTTTGAGGTTAATGACAGTAACATAGAATCAGAATCTAGCTCAGTTTCCAAAATAGCTGGCGAGGATCAAGAATCTGTGTCATCTAAGCCGAAGTTTGAAGATCTTATTCGAGCATACAACCAAGAAAAATCAAAGTTTCTATCTTCATTTTTTGGTCAAGTATGCATCAGAATTTTGTGTCCTATCATTTTTTTCCCCCTAGATATTATCATAGTTAGCATGCTGTTTTTTCGCAGAGACTCCGAGTATCAGTTGTCCTGGCTGACAGAAATTCCAAGCGGATATTTTTCTCTATGAAGCCAAAAGAGAGTGAAGAATCTATCCAAAAAAAGAAAACCCTGATGGTACTATCCTCGTTTATGTGCTCCCAACTTTTATGGATATATTTATGCTATCAAACTTGAACAAAATCATCAACAAAACATTGAATTATCTATCTAGTTGCAAAGCCCTGATATACAAGAGCAAGTAGGAGAGGAATCAAGATGTCTTGTATTAAATACTTGACTCTTTCTTTCTGCATCACCAGTTCATGACTGAAAACCATAATATTTTTGTAGTCCCATTCACAGCTGAAACAGAGAGACACTTTCTCTATTACCCTAATTGGTTTGCATGGTATTCACTACTTCCTTATTCTGCAGGCTAGGCTCAACGTCGGAGATACTGTTCAGTGCACTATCAAGAGATTTGTTTACTTTGGGATATTTGTTGAGGTAGATCCAGTTCCTGCTGGTGCTGTATGATTTTCATCAAGTATTATCATCTGACTATTTCTTTCAAAGGTTGAAGGTGTTCCTGCATTGATTCAGCAGTGGGAAGTGTCATGGGATGACACCTTAGATCCAGCGGTTTCTTACAGAATTGGTCAGGTAATTCCGGCAGTTTGCTGTTGTTATCCTCCCTTTATTTATCATCTTCCTTTTTTTAGTTGTTGGCCTTTCAGAACAATATCTTACCTTTTTTATGAGTATGTTGTGGAAATGTGTGAGAAAAACTCAATAGGCTTTGTCACCTTTATCTGATTTTATCTTTTGCCTTTGAATATCACACAAATTTGTCTTTGCTTTGTTTAATACTCTAAAATGGTCATAATGCTATAGTTTCTGAGAGTTGTTTTTTCGTTTTCAGGTTGTGGATGCTGAAGTTATTCAACTGGACTATAATAATAGCCGTATCTTTTTGTCACTTAAAGATGTAAAGGTACTAGACCATTTCCTTTGATCCACATTTGTGAGCATGTTAATTGGTGGTTTCAATTATTCCTTTACTAATTCTTGCACTTTACTCCGATATGCAGCCAAATCCATCCATAGGTGCTTTGGAAGCAGTAATTGGTGAGGATTTATCACTTGGTGGAGCTCTTGAACCTGTGCAAGCAGATTTCGAGGTTTGCATTAAATTATGATCTACAACTAAAATAGTGTAGCCTGTACAATGAGGACCAAGCCTTCCTTCTTTCCTGCATGGGCACATGTTACTCCGCAACTTGCATCAGCTTGTGGTCTCTCTATTCTGTAGTTTCTTGTGTGCACAGATGGGTTTGTGTCGCGGCGCAGACATGCCTGTGTCATAGAGCCCATGGAAAACTTGTACTGCTCAATCTAAATTACCAATAGTTTTTTAAGCTTGGGGACACTCCACTCCACATCCAGCTCCTTTTCTTTGGTTGCCTTCAATCTAAGCTACACTTTTTATATTAGTGGCGATGTCTTGAGTTTAAGAATGCCTGGCCTGGATAACCTGTGCCTGAAATGGTTTATGAAGTTTATGGTCTTGTGCTGTTTTACTCCTGTCTCTTTTATGTCTTCTTGTGTTGTGCTGTTTTACTCTTGTCTCTTTTATGTCTTCTTGTGCCTTTGGATGTTGCATTTATGCCACAATGTTCTTGTAACCCTTGGATGCATGATTGAATAATTTGTAGTGGCCTGAGGTAGATGCCCTTATGGAAGAGATGCGGAAAATAGAGGGTGTAAGAGATATCTATAAAGGACGATTCTTCCAAAGCCCAGGGTTAGCTCCGACGTTTCAGGTAAGATGTGCACCTTGGTTCCTGGAACTAGTACTCCCCTGAAAGCTTTTGTGTTACCTAAACAAAAATGATTTCTTGGCAGGTTTACATGGCACCTGTGGTTGGTCCGAAATACAAGCTCCTGGCACGGTATGGAAACAATGTTCAAGAGGTAAGGACTTGAACCTCAGACACTTGAGTGGTTCAAATTAAACAAGATGTCCAACTCCAAGTAGATTAGAGACAACTGGCTTTAACCATTAGTATTTTGTGTGGAAGTAGATTGAAAACGTATGGCTGGGCACACGGTAACATAATATATATTCTATGTGCTGTTGTGCAGGTGATGGTGGACACAACACTTGGGAAAGAAGAGTTAAAAGAGGCAATTTTGATGTGCACTAACAGGGTTAGCTGAATAGCTAGGATCTCCATGATGTGCATTTGATGGGACCGGTTTCTCGGGTTGCTCCTTCATATACAGCATATATATGGGATCTCCATGAGGTTTTGACGCGTAGAACATTTTGATGTATTTTGTTTTGGCTTTCTCTTCCAGGGAGGGGCCGAAGCATATGCATAGGTATGTACAGAAAATCCTGTGAAACCTGATAGTGTGGGCCATGGGCTCTTGTGCTCCTGCGCCAGAACAGAGCACGCTCTTTAGCAATGCAGGATGGACGAGGTGGGTTCACATATGAATATATCTGGTTAAAATTTCGATGAAGAGAATGGCAAGCTAGCTGGATTGGAAAAGCATAAAGATTATATCTGGTTAAAAGTCACTAATAAAGTAGAGAAGAGACTTAATTTTATTGCATGCCTGCAGTTTTTCTTTTGTCGGAATAGTTTTTGTTGCAAGAACCACGCTTTCATCATGTCTCCAGTTGAAGTTTGATATGTTTAAAACAGACCAGAATGTTTACTTGGAATAGGAAGGTACACTAACCTTAACCTAACCTGCAATGGTACGGTTGTACCAAAATTAGAGACTGGTTTGCACCAAGTTTGGGACAATGTGCAGGTTTGAAGCTCACAGACGAAATCGTACGGTAGACAGTTATTTTATGAAAAGAGTAATAACAGGTTTCTCTTTTATAAAAAGAGTAATATATGTTCCAGGGTTATTTTTCCACATCCACTCTTCAATCTTTACAACCAGAATAAATACAAAACTATACTTTAAATCCCAGCAATAAAACATGTATTGAGAAATGGACCATATTCATTCTAAATTTAAATAAAATTCTAAATTTTAAAATTTTAAATAGTGCTATAGCAACACTATAGTGTTTTAAAAGGCTGATTTTGATTTATGAACAATGGCGATGGCGAAATGGCGAGGGTTCTTCAGTTCAGAAGATTTCCTGGTTCCAAAAGCAGATTGATTGCAGATTGCAGAGCCGCAAGGGCAACCAAAACGTACCATTCTAAATTTGGCTATAGCTCGCTATTTTATGATTATGATTTATGAACAATGGCGATGGCGATGGCGAGGGTTCTTCAGTTCAGCTTCCTGGTTCCAGCAGATGCAGATTGCAGAGCCGCAAGCAACCAATCCAGAGACACAGCAGAGCACGTCCAGTCCAGGGCTCGGCTCCTGCCGTCGTCGCCGAGATCCATCCGGTCGGACGGACGGACGGACAGGCCCGCGCCATCACTGCCGCCGCCGGCGCCGCCGCTGCCTATAGACCTGGCCGCGGGCCATGTGCAGCAGCTTGGCGCGGTGGATCTTGCGGAACCTACGGCGGAAGGCAGGGCCGGCGATGAGGCGGCCCCACCGCTTGCAGACGAGGGCCGCGTTGACGAGGCTCGCCGGGTCATCCGGCGGGAGGCGGAGGAGGAACTCCTCGACGAGCTCGTCCATGAGCGCCGCCGGCGGCGGCATCTTCTCCACTTGGCCCTGCTGCGTGCTGCCCTGGCCTGGTGTGATGGGGGATAAGCGAGCTGGGCTTTGCCGTTCAGATATGCATATATGGACACAGATGGGCCTCTAGCTCTGTATGATGAGTTTAGGCCCGAGATGGGCCATGACTGTCCACAGTTTTAGACCAAATTAAACTCTCTATTAATTATTATTATACTATAACAATATTATTAAAACTTTTATAATACTATATAGTATTAAAAGTTATAATAATACTATAGTGCTACTACTAAAAGTAGTATACAATTATAGTACATAGTATTAATACTACTAAAAGTTTTCTTGATTGTAGCTGAATCTCTATATGCATGTCTAACGTACATGCCGCGCTAACTAATAGAGTGAGTTAGATCATATTTGAACTAGGGTGAGAACCGCCGGTCAAGTATAGAGGTTTTTTATGATCACCTTAAAAGTTTAAGGACCTAGAGGATATCGTCTACCGAGTTTAGAGACTTATAAATATCCCTTTACAAGTGCAGAGGTTTGAATGACACCGTCTACTAAAGTCGAGAGAAAAGGGATAATTTTTGCTCTTAATTTAATAACTCGATACACATTCAGTTTCAGGTAGAAGGGTACATATGCATGTATAGTAAACAGAGAGAGCCATTTCGCTTGGCTTGCATTGGTACAGACAAATCCGGATCCGGACACGCATGCACACAGGCTTATAGTTGGGCTACACCAGGTCGCTATAGGATATGCATGCATCGATCTGATGCACATGTGCTGGTTTGTCGTGTACTAGCTCTTGATATTATGTACTGTACTGTATACATCCGTGCTAATGCTGGTCTTCTTATTTCTTGACTTGACGACGATGACAAGGAAATGAAATGAAAGACGAACGGCGGTGGACGATTAGTACTGAAGAACAACTCGGACACGCATCGCTCAACCACACTAGTAGCTTATTGACTTCACTACCACTAGCAGTAGTAGCAAGCAGCTAGCTCCAGCTCCATCGCCATCACTCACATGTTTGGCTTCATGTTGAGCCGGGTCGCAATCTTCATCCCCAGCGACGCGTCGCACTGCAGCATATGCATGCATAGTAATTACAACTAATTAAGCATCCCATCACCAATTCACCATCAGTAGAAAATTAAATTTTTTCAGTATTAGTAATAGGTAATAAATTAATTAACGTAGTATGTACCTTGGAGAGGAGGTCGATCCAGATGGACCTGAGCTCCTGGCTGACCTTGGGATGTCCAAGCGAGTCAGCAAACCTCCTAACAAACCTCTCCTGCCGGTCGGCGTCCCATGACCGGTACCTCTCCCCGGGCTGCTTGAAGTCATTCGGCTTCCGGATCCTATTCTTCTCCCTCTTCCCCACCACCGGCCTCGCCGGGATCGGCGTCGGCGGCGCCTGCCGGAGCGGCGCGTGCCTGGACGGGTAGTAGTCCACCTCCTCGTCCCGGTGCATGAAGTTCATGGCGCCGTCGTAGTGATTGTTATGGTGCGCGCAGCGCGGCGCGTTGACGGGGAGCATCAGGTAGTTTGGGCCCAGCCTGTAGCGCTGCGTGTCGGCGTAGGCGAACACCCGGCACTGGAGCATCTTGTCGTCGGAGTAGTAGATGCCCGGCACCACCAGCCCCGGGCCGAACGCCAGCTGCTCGTTCTCGTTGAAGAAGTTGTCGACGTTCCTGTCGAGCACCAGCCGGCCGACGGGGTGGAGAGGGAGGAGGTCCTCCGGCCATGTCTTGGTGTCGTCCAGCGGGTCGAAGTCGTACTGCTCCTCCGTGTCCGGGTCCATCACCTGCACGAACAGCTTCCACTCCGGGAAGCTCCCGGCGGCGATGGACTCGTACAGGTCCTGCGTCGCGTGGCTGTGGTTCTTCCCGCCGACGAGCGCCGCCTCCTCGTCGGTGAGGATGCACCGCACGCCGCACGTCGGCTTCCAGTGGAACTTGACGTAGTGGGATTTCCCGGCGGCGTTCACGAACGTGTAGGTGTTCACCCCGAACCCCTCCATGTGGCGGTAGTCCGTCGGCACGCCGACGTCGTCGAAGAGGAAGAAGAAGGTGTGGAGGCTCTCCGGGAGGTGGGAGAGGAAGTCGAAAACCCGCCAGTACTCCTGGACGTGCGATTTCGGGTTCGGCTTGAACGCGTGGATCACGTCGGGGAACTTGATCCCGTCGCGGATGAAGAAGACGGGGAAGTTGTTGCCGAGGAGGTCCCAGTTGCCCTCCCGGGTGTAGAACTTGACGGCGAACCCGCGCGGGTCGCGGATCGTCTCCGGCGAGCCGCGCTCGTGGATCACCGTCGAGAAGCGGACGATGACGGGGGTGCGGACACCGGGGGACCGGAGGAAGTCGGCGCAGGTGAGGGAGGTCACGTCGTGGGTGCACTCGAAGAAGCCCTTGGCGGAGGCGCCGCGCGCGTGGACGACGCGCTCCGGGATCCGCTCGCGGGCGAAGTGGGCCACCTTCTCGATCAGGTGGTAGTCCTCCAGAAGGATGGGCCCGCGTGGACCCACCGTCAGCGCCTCGTTGTCGTTCCACACCGGCGCGCCGGCGTTCGTCGTCGTCACCGTCGTGTCGTGGCTGCTCGACGGACGGAACTGCATATATATATGCAGGTTTTCATTATCAATAATAATTCATGGGGGTGCAGGCATCAACTTAACAAAGGGCATCATGCATCCATCATATGTAGTATGATTTATATATATGTATATATATAATTAACTGTATGCATGGATGTATGTATATATGATTTTTATATATGTATAAATATGTATAATAAGTTCATAAAAATCAACAAACTAGCTAAGGTGGAGCCATGGATGAGCTTAGCTAGGAAGAAGAGGCTTGAGAGCTCTCACCTTGGTGGGATCCATTGTGATTCTGCTCTAGCGAGTGATCTGAAGTGAGCTCTACTGAAGTGTGCAGGAGTGTGGCTTACATATGCTCGCTCTCCAAATCTTTTGCTGCTTAAATAGCGGCGAGGTGAGGGGTGGTGTCACCTCCCGGTGAGCTCGCCAACTCCAGTAACCACCCACTGCCATGTGGGCCCTATCAGAGAGGCCCACAGATAAGACAGGGGATGAGGTGGCAGGGACCCACCACGTGTGGAAAACTTTAGGCCATCTAGATTGCTGCTGACGCCTAGCTAGCTAGTTACTGTACACGATAGGTGCAGTGCATTTGCATATTTCTTGATCTGAGGTGGCCCGGCGAAATCTCAAGGAGATAAGAGGATCGGCATGCATCCCTATCATCGTCTGGCACATGATGACAATCCACTCCCAACAACATGGCTAATCTTGACTAGTGTGTCAGTGTGTGGGGATAGGGTAATTAGCGTGCATGATTAGTCGTCAATCAAAAGCTTATTAGTGCGTTAGTGAGTCACGAATGTATGTTGTTGATTGCCGCTTGGAAAGAACATATTTATGTAATTTAAGATTGACTCTTCTACACATAAAAAAAAGCAACACGCAATATTGACAAAAGTAAATGTGACTGATAATCATCTAGATATTAATATTTTCTGCAACCAAACGACAACAGACTATAATGCTAAACATGTGGAGGCAAACACACCGTACCAGACCGGGCACTAGGGCTTCAACTAAAGCCCAAGGCAGCCAAGCTATACCAATCATGTCCTATATAAATGCCGTTTGTATCCTCCAACTTGTCTCTTAAATTGCTTATAGCTTGGCATCATGATTCC
>JADLZL010003572.1:0-75511 GCA_015844335.1 Chrysopogon serrulatus | reverse complement strand
GAGCAGCAGCACAGCAGGATATGCCCTCTGGTTGCTTCCAAAAAAAAAAAAAAGCAAGTATATGCCTCTGGCCAAGAGCAAAGAGGTACCGAGGACGAGCGCTAGCTCGGTTGGTACGCTTTGCAGTGGGCAAGCGGCCGGGCACGGTTCGATCCCTGGGATCGGCCGTGTTTCCTCACCGAGGTTATTCCCCAGAATAAATTTCAGGTGTCTCTCACGCGTGAGCCACAAAGGGAATGCGACGTGCCCGTCGCCTATGGAGCCATAGATGGAGCCGGTGATATCACGAAGGACGCGGTCTAATAATCTGAGTGTAGTTGTAGGTTTGCTTGTGTACTCGTGGTGTGAGTGTAGTGTGCGTGGGTGGAGTTGGTGTAAGTTGTGTACATGAGCTGATACTACAGCTGTACCCAGATGAGAGACGTTAAAAAAAAAAAAAAGAGCAAAGAGGTACCAATGCCACGTGCCAGTGCCTGCTATCATGCCTTGCATTTCCTGCGGACGCAAGCAAATCTGCCTGCAGTCGAGACTGGTCCAGCGCTCGGGCGTCGGGAGAATAACGTTTTTTTGGCACCTGGCCAGCAGGCAGCAGTTCCTTGCCACTTTGCCAGTGTAGTAGTACGGCTCAAGTTACCTCCCAAAACTGGACACCAACATTTCTTTTGTAACGGCCTCACGGGGGTGCGAGCTGGAAGCTTCCACAAGTAGAATGATGTCCCAAGTTGCATTGAGAGCGCTTGATCCAATACATATATACAGTATGAGGTATTTTTTTTTCTTAAAAAGAAATGAAAGAGGGAAGTAGTATAGAAAGGGAGAAGAAAGAAGATGATGGTGCAGAGATTTTTATGGAAGGAAATTTCCTTGTTTATTCCAGACTCTGCATAATGCTGCACGGCACACGGTCATTCATGATTGCACGTACTATTAGCCTGGCTGATGCAGAGCGCATTCCAGATAATGGGATTCTTGAACGTGAGTAAATAGGGGGGAAAAAAACTTTAGGTGACTACTACTGTAGTGGACGGTCCAGTTGTTAACGAGAAACAAAAAAAAGTCTGTCCCCATGTCATTCAGGAGAAACTTTCATTCAATCAAGTGGTAGACAGCCTTTTGATGCTAACTACTAATATAATGATGCATGCGGTACTTCAACTGAAGGAAGGTCTCGACTTTGCCCTCCCCGTCTGGACCACCCGTCGATTTCCTTATTGTCGCCACAATCAAGTGATCGATCAACTACTAGCTAGCACAAACAAATCGATGGTGCAAAAGCTCAGCTCCAAACTACAAACAACCAGAGCCCGTGGCCGGTGCACTCGGCCGGGCGAAATGGCGAGGCTCACAACGCAAGCACAGCGCCGGTAAGCACAGTTGCCGCCGTGGCCGTGCCACCAAAACCGGCGTCACCTCGAGCTGTGATCTTGGACCCATTCCTCGCGGCTCCCAGCAGTCCCATCCGTGCGTTTGGATCCTGTCCCGTCCCTCCCCAACCGCAGCCGTAGGTAGCCTCTCTGTCTGCCCATCCGTCCACCTGCATGATATAGCAATAGGATCACGCAGTTTGTTTGGCACGCAACAGGCAAGCGCGCTGGACGACTTGTAGCCTCGACCGGCAGGCACACTCTCGTCTCTTGTGTCCTTTGTCCGCGATGAAGCTCATGAAGCTCGGCACGCGGCCGGACTCCTTCTTCACCTCCGGGCCCGTCAGGTACTCCGATCCTGCCTCTCCCAAGCTCCCAATGGATGGTTCTGCTTTTCTTCTCTTATGACGAATTGGTGTTGGTGGCTCGTCGTCGATGTGATTCTGATTCCAGGTCTGTCTACACGGAGGTGGCCACCGACCTGCAAATCCAGGTGGATCACTGCCTGTTTCGACTCCACAAGGTAGACGACGACGACGACGACGACGATGACTTCTTCTATTCTTTTGCTTTAATTAATCGATGATGAGATCATCGTTCGATTCTGAACGAAGATTGCTCAATTCCCGTTTGTTTTTTCTCGTTGAACGAAACTCGGTGGCAGTTCCCTCTGCTCTCCAAATGCCTGCTGCTCCAGGCTCTGTGCCGCGCGGGCTCCGACGCCGCCGTCGTCGAGCTGCGGGGCTTCCCGGGCGGCGCGGGCGCGTTCGAGGCGTGCGCCAAGTTCTGCTACGGCGTGGCAATCACGGTGGGCGCGCACAACGTGGTGCCGCTGCGCTGCGCCGCGGGTCGCCTCGGCATGACGGAGGCCGCCGACCGGGGCAACCTCGCCGCCAAGCTCGACGCGTTCCTCGCCTCCTGCCTGCTCCGACGCTGGAGGGACGCCATCGCCGTGCTCCGCTCCGCCGGCCGCTACGCCGCCGAGTGCGAGGACCTCGGCGTCACGTCCCGCTGCGTCGAGGCCGTCGCCATGCTCATCACGGACCCCGGCGGCGGCAACGCGGCCGCGGCCGCGGCCGCGGCGGCCAGCTCGAGCTCCTCGTCGCCGTCGCCGTGGTGGGCGCGCGACGTCTCCGACCTCGGCGTCGACCTCTTCTGGCGCGTCATGGTGGCCGTCAAGGCCGCGGGCACCGTCAAAGGGAGAGCCGTCGGCGACGCGCTCAGGACCTACGCGCGCCGGTGGCTGCCGACCGTTGCCAAGAACGGGTACCTGGTGGTGGAGCAAGCCGACGACATCAGCACGGCGGAAGACGAGGGGAGTTTCGAAGCGGTCGCCAGGAACAGCCAGCTTCTCGTCGAGAAGATGGTGAGCTTGCTCCCCGCCGAGAGGAACGCCGTGTCCTGCAGCTTCTTGCTCAAGCTCCTCAAGGCGGGCAACATCCTGGGCGCCTCTCCCGCGTCCAAGGCAGAGCTCACGAGGCGGGCGGCGTTGCAGCTGGAAGACGCCAGCGTGAGCGACCTCCTCATACCGTCGTGCGTGGGCGAGACGCTGTACGACGTGGACGCCGTGATGGCCATCCTTGAAGAGCTCGCGCTGCGGCAAGCGGCGGCGGCGGGGACGGCGGGGGTTCCGGAGGCAAGCCCGCCGCACGCGCACGCGCACGCGCGCGGACACAGACGGTCGCGGTCCGCCGAGAGCTCCGAGTTCGAGGGAGCGCGTCGGTCGACGTCCGCCGCGGCGTCGCACGGCGCGATGGTCAGGATCGGGAGGCTGGTCGATGGTTTCTTGATGGAGGTCGCCAAGGATCCCAACCTGCCGCTGGACAAGCTCATCGCCATTGCCGAGGCCGTGCCGGACTGCGCCCGCCCGGAGCACGACCATCTCTACCGAGCCGTCGACACTTATCTCAGAGTAAGTACGTACAGCATCATTTCATCTTCAGCCCGATTGATTTTGACGCCTCACTGTTAGTTCTTGTGTTCGATTCACGCAACTAACAGGTGCATCCGGAGATGGACAAGCGTTCGAGGAAGAAGCTGTGCAGGGTTCTCAACTGCAGGAAGCTCTCCGAGACGGCGTCCATGCACGCCGCCCAGAACGAGCTGCTGCCGCTCCGGGTGGTCGTGCAGGTGCTCTTCTTCGAGAACGCACGCGCGGCGGCGGCGGTGTCCAGGCCCGGGTCCAACGGCCGCGCCGCCGCCGGCGTGGCCGGTGGCGTCAGGGCGTTGCTCGGCAAGACAAGGAGGGAGGCAGCAGACGGCGAGGAGGCCAAGAACGGGCAAAGGCAACAACGAAGCCTCGCCGCCGCGCCTGGAGACGACAACGACTGGAGCGCGGAGGGCCTGAAACGCGCGGCGTCGAGGATCTCGACCCTGCGGATGAAGCTGGAGGAGGAGGAGGACGCGGGCGACGAGGCGTTCGTGCACAGGGCGCGCCCGGGGATGGTCCGGGCGCGTCCGCCCGCGTCAGGGCGCTCTGTGACTGTGAGCCCAAGCGGATGCTGAGCAGGCTGTGGCCGTCGAGCTCGAGCAGAGCCGTCACTCAGAGGCAGTGAATGACCTGCACCAGAGCAATGTGGTGGCAGATTGATCGATCCAGGCACGACATTCTGGTCGCGAAGGCTGTGCATGTGTACAAAAAAAAAAACTAAAAAGTGAAAGAGAACGCTGCAAATTTGATATGCCATACTCAAAGCTACGATTGCTTGAGAGAGTCCTACAGATATGATCTTTGAAAAAGAGGCTCCTACATTATATTCCTTCAATGAGAAAAGAGAAATGAAGACGTTGAATACCATGCTGGTGCACATTTGCCACGTTTGCGTTTGATTCCAAAATACACTTAAAACGAGTTTGGATGTAGAGTGGTAAAATTAACCATAATAAAATTGTAAAATGTTTCTAAAATTTGTCCTCGGCGTCAGTAAACCTGCAAAACATCCATGGACGGCCAGATCAAGACTAGTACGACGTAGCACTTTACCGGTTGCCCCCATGGAAAATGTGAGCCGGAAGCAGGGCTTTGCTGTGCCAATAAGCCAAGGGCCAACCATTGGCAAATGATGGTTCGTTTCTTTGGAGGGCAATATCAAATGATTCTTTCACTTTGCCGCACCAACCTTAATCCCTCTCCTGGAGGCGCCGATATCATTGTTCATGAGCTCTATTCCCACTACATGCCGGCATATGATGGCAGGTATCCACTTTACAGAAAGGAGGAGAATGTAACAGAAGCAGCATAGACGCACAAAATCATCATGTGTACACGCGTAACAGATGAAGCATACGCCACGGCAGCAGCTTCTCGCAAGTTGCAAGTGTGTGTATATGCGCTTACACTACATATGGCATGGGGCGCCAGCGCCATGATCTCCCGTCCTGGAAAAGGGAGGAAGAAGAGCTGATCAGCATGGGCAGACTTTTCTCAGGTCGCCTACGGATTTGGCTTCTTGCCCCGTTGCTCATCTCACTATCATAGCATCTAGCAGCATAGCCTTCGCCCTTCGATATGATTCTGCAAATCGTTTTATCTCCCAAGGATTGGTCATGTCTTAGGACAGGACATTAGTG
Source organism: Chrysopogon serrulatus (assembly GCA_015844335.1). Taxonomy (NCBI): domain Eukaryota; kingdom Viridiplantae; phylum Streptophyta; class Magnoliopsida; order Poales; family Poaceae; genus Chrysopogon; species Chrysopogon serrulatus. The sequence goes on along the minus strand of JADLZL010003572.1, from coordinate 70,577 downwards.
GACTGCCTGTCACTGGATGGGAGAGTGATCTGGACAGGCACTCTTCTTGGCCTGAGGAACAAAGGTATGAAGAGACCCCTGACTGGCATCTCATCTGAAGGTACTATATGCTGTTGGTGTTGGGTGGTGGCACCAGGACCAGGACACCAGGGTGGTTTCAGTTTCAGCCTTTCAGTCATCCACTGAAAGAAACCAAGAAATGCCCAGTCACAAAGTTACCGGAGCAATTGGATTGTGGAACGGGGATCGAGGAACGTGATACGCCCTTTGAGAAAGGATTTTCCATTGTCGAGACGGAACTGATTCACATTTCCAGAAAAACCCCTAGCCACAAAGTTTGTAAAATGATTGGACCGTGGAATATGATATACTCCTTAAGAAAGGACTTTTTACCGTCGAGACAAAACTCATCCACATTTCTGGAACGGAAAAGCCCATTGCTGGGACGTTGCCTGGATGTGGAACGTGGCACCATACCACGTTCCTGGTGACTATGGAAATGCCTCGCCCTTGTGGCTTCAAATTGAACGACTTCCACTGCTATATAAGCTCAAGTGAAAAAAAGCGAACAGCATGACAAACGAATGTGTCTCCAAAATTGCGTGCACGTGCCATTTGATATCTTTCTCTCTAGCGATTTTGGGCTTTGATAACTGAACTTTTATGTGCAAACTAAAGTTTATACGCGTGGCAAAATATGCCAAGATTCTGAAGAGGCCCTTGCCGTCAGTGAGGTCCCCTGCGCGTGCGCGGGGCCACAGGAGCGCACGAGCTCGGCGTGGCAGGCAAGGACGGCGGCCAGGGCGAGCCCCAGCAGCGCGGCCCCGACGGCGGCCGGCGCGCCCTGGACCACCCAGCACGCCATGCTCGTGGGGACCGCCATGGCGACAGACCACTGCAGCACCTGCCCGGCCGCAGCGGCCGCCCACCTCGCGCGGCGCCCGCGGACGCCGCCGCTCTTGTCCTCCGGGAGCGCGCACAGCGCCAGCAGCGACGTGAACAGGCAGAAGCTGGCCAGCTGCGACGCGAAGACGGCGAGGAGCACGTACTCCTCGCGCGCCGCCAGCTGCGCCGCGAAGGCGGCGCCTGCCACCAGGACCACAAACGCCAGCGTGCGCGCCCGCCGTCGGCGAGGCCCGGGAAGCGCCTCGCCGTCGCAGGCGTCGGGAGACGGTGCCTTCGTCTCGGCCGCCCTGTGAGGTAGCAGCAACGGCTGCTGCTTCTCCACGTCGGCGACCGGCTCCCCCGTCTTTGCTTCCGCTGATTCCATTGGGCACGTTGCGCGTGGAGCTGCACTGACAAAGCCGTGCAAGAGCAATATATATATTGGATACACCGTCGCCGTCGCCGTCGCCGGCTGTACCCTGAGTCCTGACGCAGGGATGCAACAAATGCATAAGCAGATAAGCGGCTCCACGGTGGAAACAAGAAAGATACGTCACAATGAGCCGAAGCTCCATAAGAGAGCGATCTTTACAAGGCCAGTAATGAACACACATCTGAGTATCTTAAGTAGTGACTGGAGATTAATCAAAGAGGTAATGGTACTTTAAATTGGTATATAAATCAAAACGAAACAAAAGGAAACAGCTTGATCGATGTGATCCAGGCCTAAAATTTTGACCAGCAGTCAGTAATATTAGACGTGGACACAATCTTTCCCCCATTTCTTTCCATGGATAGGCCATGTCAAGCACACTTTTGTTGCACAACTCGCCATGATTTCCAATTAGTGCTAGGCTATGACACGACCAGGTGTTTTGGTGGACCATTTCTTTGTATGTCTGATGTCCCCATAGCTGCATAGATTTACAATAACGTAGTTGATTATATGAATACAGGGGAACAAAAAAAAGGTGTCTTAATCAATTTGTGCGCGGTACATGGTTCAGTCCACCGTAAGTTACCTCTGTCCATATGCAGCCATCAGTTTAGTTATTTCCTTAGATGAGAAGCACTTGACGGCAAGTTCAAATAAACACACGACTACCTCCACGTGCAGTTCGGTAAAGAAATCATGAGCTAAAACTGTGCTTCAGCCTGTTGCTTTGTGCTTCAGAGGGGAGGACAGAGGATACTGAGTACTGACTTGTGACTATCAGGTATAACCAATGCCCATGGCATGCATCGCTAATGTACATAGACTATGCCAATAGTTCGTGCAAACAGGCAATAATGCAGCAGCCAGAGCTAACCCCCAGACATCAGTCAACCAGACACCAGCAAGGCCACAGAAACCAGAGGTATCACCGTATCAGAACCATAGAAACCTTTCATTCCGGTTCTTCAGTTTATACTTTATATGAACAGAAAGAGCTAGGACCACACAAAGTGCAGACAATATGATGCTGTCAATGACTGTCAAATGGACGGGTATGATACTGTGATTACAATTACTCTGCTCGCCACTTTTTTGGACAAGACAGATCGTTAAGATTCACCTTGCTCAACTCATTAGCAGCAAGTCACAATTGTTACTTCTAACATAATCAGATTAATACTAGAATATATGAACTTAGGGAACAGAGAAACAAAAAATAAACAAGATGAGTTGTAATCTAACCAGATTGAAAGGAGACTTCACTTACTATTGTTCAAAGTCTTCAGAACATCAAGTATGCCTTTTTCATTCATCCTTAATGTTTACAGGTATTCGTCACAGATTGACTGAAAGCACTGTTGACAAAGGCCTACAACTTTGTTAAGGGCACTGGCGCACAAAATGCTAGTGTCACCTCACCCTTATTGCCAATGCTGCTAATCATGAAACGTACAACTTGTACTCACTACTTCTGTCAGGAAATGCTATGGCGTTGTAAAATGCTATTACAATCAAGCATATGTTGGACAAACAAGTCCTTGGTCCACTGTGAACAATGGTCTTATGCTCTGGTTCCTAGCAAGTTCAAGCTTTTGCAGCATCTGCCACAGCCATTCGTTCATCTTCAGTGGTAAGTCCCTCAATCAGGGAGATATATGTGCTGTCATCTGGGGTGATGCCCTTCCCCACCATCTCTTTCATCAAGTTCTCGGCGTCATCTCCCTGTCCGTTCTTGCACAACCCCTGTATAAGCGCATTATATGTCAAAAGTGTTGGATTGAACCCCTTATCCATCATCTCATCCCGGACTCTCAAAGCATCCTTTATGTCACCCTTCATGCTATAGCCGCTGATAAGCGTGTTATAGCTGACAAGGTCTGGCTGGATACCCCTCTTTGTCATCTCATCAATGAGCGCGCGAGCTTCATCAAGCCGCCCAAGCAAGCAAAACCCCCTCATCAGCGTATTGTATGTCACATCATCTGGGGGGATCCTCTTCTTCTCCATCTCTGCCATGATCTCATATGCTCTTTCCATATCTCCACCTGTGCAGTGGCTATTGATCAGAGCATTGTACATGACAACATCTGGCCTGATGCCCTTCTTCAAAGCCACTTTAAACAACCTATCCGTCTCCTGAGCTTGCCCTTTCCTGGAGAAAGCATATATCAACGACGTGTAGGTCACTGCAGTTGCACGCACCCCTTTCCGAGACATCTCCTCAAACACCTCCAATGCTTTCTTCTCATTGCCCTCTTTGCAATACCCATTGATTAATATGTTATAAGTGAACACGTCTGGGGAAAGACCATTCCTCTGCATCTCCTCAAGCACAGCATAAGCATCTGATGCACGTCCATCCATGAACAACGCGTGCACAAGCAAATTGTTTGTAGCAACCGTCATGGAAACCCCCCGCTGTACCATATCCTCCCGGTATTGCAGAGCCACATCCAGTTTGCCCCTGTCACAATATCCACCGATCAATGCGTTGTACATCACCGCAGATGGTGCCACCTCTCCCTTGGTCAGCATTTCGTCGAACACCTTCGCGGCGTCGTCCATTCGGCCGATCTTGCACCACCCAGAGATCAGCGTGGCATAGGTATACTTGTCGGGAGCAATCCCTCCGCGCTCCCGCATCTCGCCCATGACCTCCAGCGCCGCCTGTACACGACCGCGCGCGCAGAACCCGGCTATGACGGTGTTGTAGGTGACGGCGTTGGGGCGGGGCATCTGGCGGAGCAGCTCGAGCGCGCGCACGGGCTTCCCCGTGGCGCAGAGGTGGCGGAGCATGATGTTGAAGGTGGTGGTGCAGAGCGGCAGGCGGAGGCGGTACATGTCGGCGAAGAGGGCGAAGGCCGGGGCGGAGGGAAGGGAGGAGAGCAGCGGGTGGAGCGAGGCGACGGGGATGGGGACGGACAGCGACTTGAGCCGCGCGTAGAGGCGGAGCGAGGTGGCGTGGGGGCGCGCCGCGGCGGAGGCGGTGAGGAGGAGGTGCGGCAGCGACGGGGACGCGGCGAGGTGCGGGAGCACGGAGAGCGGGCACAGGGCACGGTCCGCGGAAAGCGCCGACTTGAAGAGCGCGAGCGCAGCGGCTGGCGTCGGAGACGCGCGGGCGGCCGCCGCCACAGCGGCGGGGGGGGTGGGCGGCGCCATGGAGGCGGAGGAGAGGGGCCTCTAGCGAGTACTAGCGACTAACGGAGAAACGGGCGCGCCGTAACCATGACCCGGGCCGTGGGTCAGTCTGGTCGGAGTCGGAGAGTGTCGGACGTCACGCACGTCACGTTGTTGGGCGGGCGCCCGTGTAACCGTGTTCTTCTAAGGGCGGGCGTGGAAGATAAGCAAAATATGAAGAGCAATAGCAGATCAAACTATAAAGAGCAGTCAATTAGTCAAAGGCTCATAGACCAATAGCAGATCAAACTTACGATATTGACAATTGCGACACTTGATATGTGGTCCTGATTCTGAAACCAATTCGCCGAGTAGCAGAGTAGGAGACTACTAATCGACCGTGTGGCCTTTCTTATTTTCTTAGTAAACGTTACTGCAGTCATAATCCATGAACTGAAAAAAGATACTACACCAATTATGTTAGAATTTATGGAAGAGTATTTATATCTCATAGATGGTAAAATCATGATTGAGCTGGTGATGAAAAAGAGTAAGAATACATGTGACAAAGTGACAGTACTTAGCGGAACTATAACCAAAAGAACATCACCTTGCTGACTGCCCTGCTACTTGGTAATGAATAGACCCATGTGTAAGAAAAATGAGTCTATCAAACAACTAAGCAAAATACATAGAGCAGCCCTGACCTCATAAAAAATGGTGGGAATTAACTTACATTACTTGTGTTAAATGTCTCATTGGCAGTTCAGACACTTGAGAAGTGGTTCTCAACTAAGAAACAGATAACTGTGCAATGTTTCTTTTTTTAGCACTTGCCACCGAATCCATAATTCGAGGACTACTTAAAAGTACAATAACATCCATTCATGTGGATTTATGAAAGAATTCATGCATTGTCTTGTCTTGTGTGTGCACACGCATGCGTGTGTATGCGTTTGTGTGTGCGCACGTGTGTGTGTGTGTTTTGTGTGTGTGTGTGCGTGTTTGCTACATGTACGGAGAAAAAAAAAGTCTATCAAGCTACTAAAAAGTAGTCATAGGCTTATAAATAAATAGTAGAAAGTGAAGTTATTGCCTTGTACTTTGGTCGTACAAATAGGCTTATAAACAAAAAGGATTACAAACTACTTCTTGATCATCAATTGATTCAATCCTTGAGCATCTTTGATTTTGGATTTCCCCAAGTTTCTCCCTTTGTTGGGCTTTCCTAACTTTCTCAAATCCGTGAAGGCTCAACATTTTTTAATAGTTCAAGAACTGTAGAAAGGTACATCGTCCATTCATGTTAGGATTTACAAAATAATATTTATTTCTCATAGATGATAAATTCATTTATTGACTTTTTGGTGAAAAAGATACGTATGCATGTGACAGTTCGTAGTACAGTTATGATCAAAAGAACATCACCTTGCTAACTGCCCTGCTATGAATAGTGTGTGTGCACATTTTTTATCATGTTCCTAGTATAAATACACACAGTGCTACTCCTTCCTCCATTTGACTTTGTATTTTGTCAAGGGCTCTATTCCACAACAAACACACTAGGAGGCTAAACAGAAACATATCACTCTGTCTGACATTTGACCTTGCCTAGCCTTAGATTAGTAGTCATAAATTGGCAATCAAGATTCACCCATTTGGATGGAATGTATGAAGTATCGGTACTATTTGTTCCTACAGTAGTGACAATGAGGCCCCAAGTTGAGAAGTGTCTTGATCTCATCCATTTGTGACGAATGGTTGGCACTAGAGTTGAAATGTTTAAGGCTTCCACATTTAAGTTTATATGCATATGCGCTTGATTATGCTAATGGATAACCAAAGGTGTCGTGTTGAGTTGTGTTGCATGTGTTGTGCAGATCTCTTGCATTGTGAATGTGTAGGTGTTTGGTGTGCTAAGATAGCTGACAATGGCGGAAAAGGTCAAGTGCAAAGCATGTGCGCGCTGGACTAGGAGTGGTGAAGGGTGGACAATAAGGCTTAGATCAAGGAACCAAAGGCCAAAGAGCAGGGACCGTTCGCGGCTCACATTGGCACATGAAGAGCATGAGTGCATGGGTGATGGAGACGGTATCAGTCAAGTCAAGGAGGAGGAGCATGACATTGTGGAACTTGGCAAAGGCTAGACACGAATCTACATGGGTGATGAAGACAGCCTTTGTCAAATCAAGAAGGAAGGCAAATGCATCAACCATTACGGAGGTCAGACACATGTCGACATCGGTGAGTCGCTCCTGACACTGCTAGATATGGGTCCGACTAATTTGGTCCTCGGAAGTGATGTTGTGGTGGAATGATCAACACATGGTGGCTCTCGAAGCTTGATTCGAGGCGAAGCAAAATCGATAACGAGTCGAGTCCGTTGGAAGGATGAAACAATTTTTGGACAGTTCACCCCTTTGAGTATCTGGCATGAGTGTTCATGTAAGGGAAATTTGAAAAAATAGCCAAGTGCCTATATACGTGGGAGATGACTGGTTTGGAAGCCAAGCCTTTATTAGGGTGTGTCTCCCATTTTGTGTGGTGTTGAAAGAAGGCAGGTTAGAGACACATAAGGAGAGGACATGCTCTTTGATTTGAGTTTTTTTGCCACCCCTATATTTTTTATTTGGTTAGTTGAGGCTTATAATCAATACTCTTGTGGTAATCCAAAGTCCAATTTCATGCAAGACTAGGTAGCATGTAGCTTATATTAAATTCATGTATATAAATGGAGAAGAGAGGTAATGTAAATTCCTCATGTTGTAGTCATTTTTCTCTATAGAAAGGGAACCTGCGGCCTCATCTCACTTTGCTCCTGCATAAGTTCCTAGTGTCTATTTACCTATGCACCTACTTCATTCAATGCGTCCACTTGCTATGAATGCATGGAAAGACACCAGGAGATGTAAATTCCTCCTATTACAGTAAATTTCTCTATGGAAAGAGAATTTATCGTCTTTTGTTGTGGCCTCCGGTTGGTCCTTGCAAAGTTCTTACTGTCCATTTATCTAGTCACCTACTTCATTCAATGTACCCAGTTTTGCTATGAATGCATGGAAGGACATGACGTAATCCATCTAGACCGTACAATTTCTACCGAATGTCTCACTCAAATGGATGCCTACGTGGATATGCTGGGAGGCTGCCTAGGCGGGGTGACCTCATATCTATAATTGTTTCTCTCCTTTTACACGTGAATTTTACAATTTTGTGGTTTTAAACTTATTTTGCAATATTTTTTGTTCTTCTGATATGGATATGAGGGAAATTTGTGTTAGGACAGGTGAGAAGTCTTCTTAACCATCAATTGATTCAATCCCCTCATGAGCATCTTTGATTTTGGATTGTGTGTCAGCGCGTGTTTGTGCGCGTGTGTGGTGTACACATTTTTATCTTCTTAATATAAATATACACAACTCTTCTATGTGTTTTTTTAAAAAATAAGTCTACCAAACTACTGAGAATAAGTAGTCGTATAGGATCATAAATAGTGAAAATTAGTTCTTATCTCAATTCTGCCGCTCGGGCCTTGGGAGCAGGGTTGGTCAGCACTCAGCAGCCCGCAAGCCAAGCTTCGGAGCCAGGCTGAACTCCAGTTTCCTGAGCTGAGCCATACGGGGGATAGGACCAACCAATCGCTCCTCACTTGCATGTGTTGAGCCTGTCTAAGAGCAAGTATAACTAAGTTTTTTTTTTCCTGATGTAAAAGAGAGAATGGAGAAAAAAAGAAGAAAGTTTTAGCTTTTTGTAGCAACAAGCTGGACACAAAAACATAGATAATAATAGACACTACTACAGATTTGGACATTAGTGGCGGTTCAAAATCCCCATTCACCGGCGGATTTTGAACCGCCACAACCAAAGTGGCAGTGATGGGGTTCGGACATCACTGGCGGTTCTTTCAAACCGCCAGTGATCATAAACTTTCACTGGCGGTTTGAAACACGAACCGCCAATGTTGTTCAGAGGCTTCACTGGCGGTTCGTAGCTGAAACCGCCAGTGTTGATGTAACCAACACTAACGGTTCATTCTAGAACCAACCGCCAGTACTGAGTTGATCTGCCGCACAGCCATACAAACAATCCAGTTAACATATGTAGGCTCTACAATATATTCCATTCATGACCAAGTCAAGAGGTGATCACAAGTCATACATCAACATATGTATTACATTCATTCTTTTATCACGAACACCAAACTAATAATTCAACTAATAACCTTAGTCACAAAGGTGAAGATAAAATATACAAATGGAAATCTCACAAGTGACCTTAGTCACCAAACTAATAGTTCAACAAATGGTGCTAACTAGATATTCTTGGTGTCACCAGTATGAGTAAATATCTTAGGTTCCTGGAATTTGTCCATGTCCTGTACACACAACACATTAGAAGCAACCATCACTTGTTGAAATAAATAAAAGAAATCACAAAGAAATTTTACATATATGTAATGCCGAAAGAAATCAAGTAATAACAATCCTTTCTCAACCCTATGACATATATTTAAGCATTTCCAGGAAATACACTAATTCAAACTAAACATTCTATCACCAGTTTCACAAAATCACATCAAGTAAATACAACACGAATAATGAAGTTCAAATATTTACTCTAGTCTGTACTGAAAATTTAGAATTAGAAAAGGAAAACAATTCAGAATCTAGAACATTAAGGTAATGTTGGTGTCTCATGATTAGGGAGGCATTGACCACCTCAGAACTACGTTTTAGAATTGCAAATACAAAGCTATGTCTCTTGGATATTCAGGTGTGATTGCATTACTGAAATAGAAGGGTTTCACTGCAGGAAGAGGATAAATGCACATCAGCTTCCTAATAGGCCATGTGAGTGTATTATAAGAACAGACTTCCTTGGGTTATATATTACTGTGCCGTGCTATACAAAAAGTTAGATTTCTTTAAGTTTCAGTATTCACATCTCAGTTCCATTCACTGAAAGAACTATTACAATAAAGTTCAGTATTCATTGTCCAAATTTATTCTTTTGGCACTCCATAGAAGAAAGTAACTCACCTAAAAATGATCTGATCTAGACTAGAACAAATTTATCCAGCAGAATTCATATAAAGGTTATTTTAAAAGATGTTAATCTTACCATTAGATGTCACTTTCTCTGAAGCAGGTGACACTACCAGAATCCCGAATTGCCTTGAGTAAGCAAAGCAAGCTGAATAATATACATGGGTAAACTCAAAAACAGGTGGAATTCTCAATGTAGTATCTGATTTGATCAGGTAATAGATGTTTAGTACCTTAGGCGAAACAACAGGTAGGTATCAAAACTAACAAGGCAATAGGAAACATTTGTTACTAACAAGGTACTTGTCAGTAGCATGAAAAACTAGTTGCAGAATGCAAATAAACAACAGTTGTCTTACTTTTGCGTTACAGTCTTCACGACTTGCATAACGAGAAACTAAAGCTGGGTCATCTAGATCAATATATAGTGATATTTTCCTTTTTAAGGACACCAAGAGTAGTTTCAAACTTCTTTACCTCAAAGAATATGCCTTTCAGGAGATCTTGATAACATCAAAGAGTGAAGTTAGGAAAAAATTAAACTCCAAAAGTACTGTAACACATAAAAAGCAGTATTCAGATCATTGTTTGGTATACATAATTAATAAAGAAAAATTGTATATGACAGACTAAGTAAGGGCCTTTTTGGATCCCAATGGGATTATGGTAATCTGTATTATAGATGATCTTATAATAATCTATATCCTAAAAGCCGCATGAACCAAATATAGCTCCAGCAGCATTAACAAAATAAACTGAGTAACGCAAACATAGGAAAAAAAAAGGATGGGCACATTCTTAGGGAAAAAAATATCCTTTAGTCTCATGCTAATTTCATAATGCACGACAATAATCTGATTGTAACAACACCTAGGATTAATGATACCCTATGCACAGGATTAATGATACCCTGTGCAATCATTGTCTTCTTGCCAATTCCAACATGCATCAGACTAATACAGATATCAATGAAAGATTGTCCATATTGGCACCATGGCGTCCCATATGAGAAATATCTAAATGGAAATTTGCATTCGGGTAGACAGGATCTGGAGCTGTTGTAACCAAGAGACTGCATCGTCTCCACTGCCTGCCCCCTCCAATTCCCAATCTAGTGAGAAACGAACTAAAGAATCACCTTTTCTAATAGAGAAATTCCTTCCACTCTCCGTATGCGACAAGCAAGATGTCACTGGATCAGATCTAGCAAGAGACTAGGGTTCCCCAGGGCGCGATGCAGAGGGAGATCGAGGGGCGAGCGAACGAACCTGACGGGAGCACGAGATGAGGCGAGAGGCCAGTGCCATGGCTGGTGCGGCGGTGCTAGGGCTGGGGCTTCCGCCGCCCGAAGGGACCGTGCCCTGTCGTGGCGCCGCCCGAGGGGCCATGCCCTGCCCGCGCCCCCCGAGGGGGGCTCGCCCCCCGACCAAAGCGCCCGGCCTCCACGGAGGGGGCTTGCCCCCCCACAAGCTCGCGTCGTTCGGATAGGTGGTGGCATCGCCGGGAGTTAGGACATGAAGGATTTGGATGTTGGAACCGAGGGAGAGAGGAGTGGCGGGGGCAGCGGCGGCGTCTGAGAGGTGGTTGAGGGAGACGAGGGGTTGGAGCCAGTGATGCTTCACTAGCGGTTAGAGCCACGAACCGCTAGTGATCCTTCACTAGCGGTTGGAGCCACGAACCGCCAGTGATGGGTACCTTCACTAGCGGTTTGTGGTATCCCCCAATCATGTTCTAGTTTTGAAGTTTCAAACCGCTAGTGAAGAGACATTAGTGGCGGTTGGATAGAAACCGCCAGTGATAGACCGGCAGTAATGATCATTTCTGTAGTAGTGAGAGCTTGTCTTGTAACCAAACGCTGCCGCTTTGCTGCACCACATCGCCAGTGGTCCAGTGTCCACTATGTTTGCGTGTGTCCGCCTACCTCGCGTCGTTCATCTCACCGGCGGTCTTCTTTAGATACGGGAATGTTGGCGGTGTGGTGCGCGAGAAGGAGCAGCGCGAAGTGTCGTTGCTCCGCCTCGGCCCTCTGGTGTGGGCGTTAGGCGTATGTGACAGTGACACTGTGAATGGCTGGGCGCCGCAGGGAAAATTGGCGGTGCCATGGAAAGTTGGATTGGATGGTAACATCTGACTAAAGGGAACAGAATACTAGTACTAATACTAATGTTACTAGAAAATCCTTTTTTTCCCTTACTTTCGCTCTCTTTTCTAAGGCTCACTTCACAACATCACTACACATTACATTACACAACAACAACATGGAGATGACAAACAGTAGCTTACGACGGGATTTGGGAAGCCGTCTGCTAACCTCTCTCGGTTGTACTACTACTACTGTACAAAATTTCTCATGAGATGCTGAAAATGCAGTCTTGCGCACGAAGCATCTCTCAAGGCGATGGTTAACACGCTGCAGTCATATACAGAACTGGCTCCTTTCTGCAGCGTCACTGCTGCCAGCTCCGAGCCTTCGTAGTTCTTTGCGTCAGCGGAAGCCGTCCAGCGACTCCAGCCAGGCCCCAAGGCTATCATCCTGTGGTCCGACGACGATGTCCTGCGGATGACAGCACAAACTCATGAGCGTTTTACCTCGACAGCACAAGCTCGTGGCCATGCCATTTTACAGTAAGCAAACAAGCTAGAGGGACAGGATAGACTTACATTTAAGCTGATGCCACTTGAAGGTGTTCCAGTGAATGGAAGAGTAATATCCAGGTCAGCCAGCTCATCAAACAGCTCCATGTTAAGCCCATCGACGGGCAGAGATGCGTCGAGGCCTGCGTCCAGGGCATCCGTTGGCTGCAATGGTTCATCCGAGGCAGGAATAGCTGGTGATAATTCAGAAACGCAAGCAGAGGATTCGGCTGCTTCATCCTTAACTTTGGATGTGCTACATTCTTCTCCCCCCTGTCACAAATTCAGAAAAGCAAAATGAAAGAATGTTCCCCAGTTAAGCAAAATATTTACAGTAATATGAAGCGAGCTGTTATGATCGTCAATCTATATGAACAGAGTCGTTTTGGAACATACATAAAGTCAAAACAGAGGACAGATTTAGCATGCCTGTACTCTACCAAAATATGCCATATATATTGAAGGAGGGAGGGAAAACTTAGCAGCAAGTTGAGATCAAACTGTAAAATATGGTCACTGGGATTACCTGATCCACCTGAATGTGGGCATAGAGCTCGGTGTTAGATGGGCTGTTGTTCAGGTGATGGGGCTGGGGAGGATCTGTCATTGGAGTCCTTTGGGGTTCATGCAAGGTAGGCATAGCTGGTGATAGTTCAGCAAAGCTTGCAGAGTGTTCAGCTGCTTCAACCTTGATCTTTGATGTGCCACACTCTTCTTCCCCCTGTCAAAAATTCAGAAAAACAAAGCAAAAGATTGTTCACTAGTTAAGAAAAATATCTGCAATAACATGAACCTATTATGGTCGTCAATCTGTATGAAAAGAGACGTTTTGGAATACAGGACAGCTTTTGCATTCCTGTACCATGCCAAAATATGCCCTATACTGATGAATGGACGGAGGGAATACGTAGCAGCAAAGAGAGAGATCAACTAGAAAATATGGTCACTGGATTTACCTGGTCCTCCTGAATGGGAGTATACTGCTCGGTGTTGCATGAGCTGTTGTGCAGCCGACGGGGCTGGGGAGGATTTGTCATTGGGGTCCTAGGATTGATTTTTGCAACTGATGCATCAGGCTCAACTACAACATCTGTTTTAGACTTGTCATTTTTCTTCGATGGTGATTGGCAGAATACTTTACAGACTACAAATTCCCCATTGGTTTCGTCTTCTTCCACACCAAGATGGTACTGATGCATCACCCAATTCTGTCTTTTTGGCTTGCCACCAACTTTCTCGGGAGTTTTATAAAGAACTAAGATCTTCTTCCAGCCTTTTGTCACACCATTCTCATCAAATACCGGTTTGGATGATCCGGTCTTATGCCACCTGGTGTTCCCATTAGCAACACCATCACAAATGTCGCCGGTGGCAATAATCCTTCGACGCTTGCGATTACCAGTGTCATATGCGTTTTGTACTCTATTAAAGAAATGTAGGCAGCTACCATCCATCTTCATACCTAACAGAAAAACAGAAATGTATGAGCTAATCAACTACCTTAAGGCAATTACTACATGACATGAGATAACTTATCAGTTCCAAAGTCATTGATCAATTCAAAAGTAAGAATCATGTACCAGGGAGATTTTTGGGATGTGTATAGTAAATTCCCTCCTTCTCTTTTATTGTAGGTATAAATTCATCAATAAGCGTATGGGACTCTGAATTTGGCAGGCTGGATTTTCCTTGCAGATGCTGCAGAATTTCCAGGTCCGTGGGATCAAATTTGACACCAGCAGGAAGTGCTGGCCACACCAAAGAAACCTGCAAAGCATAGTATGAGGTTCCAGGAAAAAAAAGACCTCCAGAATGTGAAACATGTCAGTCGATGTTAATTGAAATCCAGCCTTTTACGGCAATTAAATAGGGTCCATGCCAATGATATGGCTAAGAAAGTGCAGGCATGACAATGAAGCAATGGCCAATCGATGTATCAATTCTATTGAAAAGAATGGTGAGCTTTAGTTTCGTTCAGAGCTGTGGCCATTAGACTTCGAACAGAACACCTTACTACAAGTTACAGCTTCATTGTTTATAAAAGCTCCTTTCGCATGTCCTGTCAATTCAAGACAGAAAAGAACACATTGTCGCCTCATCAAGATATAGACATATTAATCATGATGACATGATGAAACTATGACATCCACGTAATTATGCTGTGCAATAAATCTACAAACAACTCATTAAGTTTAGAGAAAATGACCTACTCCTATAAAGTTTTCCTAATTGTGTTGGATCAGAGTGCTTGATGGAAATGATGTCTAGAAGAATATTTTCGAAATTCAATGAGGGCCAATCAAACGACAGGGCAAAAAAAAAAAAAAAAAAATACATAGAGCTGTCATAAACTCAAAACTAAGTAGTTAATTGAACTTACATTACTAATGTCAATGTCACAGGCGCAGTTGGTGCATTTGGTATGTGGTTTTGCAAAAAGATCACCAAATCGGAGGGTCAACGATTGAGTTGCGCTTTTTATTTTCTCAGCAATTCCCAACCCATTCATAATCCACGAACTGAAAAAGGCACAGCATTCATTTCTTTTAGTATTTAGGGTAGCATCTTTCGCAACAGAAGATAAATTCAGCAGGAACTTTTAAAGAAAAATAACCAAGTGCAACTGACGATGTGTAGGCGTGTAGCAGAAACATGACCAAAACAGCATTTGACTTAGGGACCCCATTGACATGCCATTTTGGAGCTGCTAACATTCCCCAATCATTGCCACACTGTCTGACATTTCACCTTTGCCCGACTCTGTCCTACAGCAGTGACCGTCATTTCCGCACCACCTCCGGCTTGGAGCGATAAACAATCAACACGCTGGAATCTCAAATCACTTCCTTTTTTGCGACCACATCAGAATCATCCAAGCCCAGTGTCAGATAAGGTCAGACTCGTCCGGGCAAAGGTCAACACAAAGGATCGATCAGTCTCCTCAAAAAAAAAAAAAAAAAAAAAAACAACCCCCATGCTTCCTTCCAGCGGAAGATTTCTCTTGCGCCTCAACAGATTGCAAAAAAAACTCCTCCTGTACTTCCTACCAGGGGAAGATTCATGTTCCACCTCACAGATTGCAAAAACGATGCACGGTAGTGTACGAAGTACTAGTACTTGGCATGATTGAAGATTCAGTACTCTGTATTTCCGGCTGCAGCAAACGCAATCTCCAAGAGTTGCCTTCAGTCTTGTACCAGAAAACGCACAGATGTGAAATCCCCTCTGTTCCTCAACGATCACAGATCGATGGAGCCCAGCCGGCTTCAGGTCAGCTGCGATCGACCAACAACAGACTGCACAAGATCCATCAGCAAACAGAGCTTTCCTCTGGTTCCTCACAGCGGATGCTTCCTCTTCCTCTTGCACCTCCGCAGGCTGCACAAAATGTCTTGCCTTTTCGCCGGGAAACCGCGGCCGGACGCGGCCTCTCTCCGTCCGCACGGGCTCGATCGGAGCTCGTCTCCGGCCGATCCAGAGCACATTCCATCGTGGCGCAGAGATCATCCTCCAGGAGCACAGCGGCCTCATCAAGAACCAGAGCCGCGCGCTCGGCTGATCAAAACCAGCCCCACGCCACCGGAATCGCCGCCTCGCCGATCGATCGGCCCGACCGGCCGCTCCAAATCCACAGAGCACCCCGAATCCCAAACCGCGTACACACACGAGCGAGCGAACCGGACGGAACCGGTGGCCTGGCCTGACCGAGCGCAGAGCTACTAGTAGTAGTACAAGTAGGCAAGAGGAAAAATCACCGAAAAAAACTGCGACTTACCTATCCATGGCCGCGGAGCAGCGGGCGGGAGCCGGCCCGGCTGCTGCTGCTGCTGCTCCTCCTGCGCGTGGAGCGCCGCGAACCCGAGGTAGGCGGAGCTCGTGAAGCCGCGAGGTGTGGGGGGGCCGGGGCGTCGTCGGGCGCCTTTTATAGCGGGGTCGCGGAGGAAAGGGACTGGCGCAGAGTGGGGGACGAGTGAGAGGGGGAAAACTGTAAAATGACCAGTTTTGCCTACAATCACAAGCAAGCAAGCAAACCCCCCTCCTCACTGGCTCGCTCCTCTGTCCTCACCACACTCCAGGCCGGGGCCGGGCCTTCAGACCGCGTGCCTCTCTCTCTCTCTCTCTCTCTCTCTCTCTCTCTCTCTCTCGTGTTTGGGTCTTGGGGGTTGGGGCGTGCCGCGTGCGGCCGGCTCGCCAAGGCCGGTCGGGACTGGGAAGTTCACTCCCTCTCATCGCCGGAAACGCTTGTCCGGAAGATGGCTATTGCTTGGCAATGGCGCCCCGGTCGCATGCATGCACAGACGGGGTCAGGGGCTCAGGGGCCGCCGACGTGGCGGGACGGGGGCAGATGGACGGTTCCCACTTGCACACCGGAAGCTGTTGGTTCGGAGCCAAGCCGAGGAGGATCGGCCAGCGGGCAGTGGGCCCATCTCACCGATGCTCCGGTGGGACCCTGCTCCCTCTCGTCTCTGGGTTCTGGATTATCTGGACCGGCGGCTCCTGCAGTCCTGCCCCTGCGCCATGGCGTGCCGCCGTGTCGGCGTGCCGCCACACCACTGGCTGAGGCAGAGACGCACAGCATTTAGCGCGGCCCCGCGCCATCTTTTCTTGGCGCCCAAGGCAAATGTGCTCACCGTGGGACCCCGGCTCCTCCTAAAAAAATGGAAACAACGCGCAGGATGATGGCAGGGCGCACCCACAAGGGTACATGGAAGACGGAGCCACATAGCCGTAGAAAAAAGAGGGGCTTCCTACTGGCACAACTAATACACCCATGGGATCAAATGTTAGAGGTGGTGCATTAATTAAGAGCGTGATTGGTTGGGTGTATCCAGGACAAACAGGCTCTAGAAATGCAACATTTGACTGTTAGGTTGACCAAGCGGCATGTCTCGATGGACTACGCGGAAACATGGATGATTTCCGTTTCTTCCGAACCAGGCCCACGTGATGTGACACTCCTATCCACAATAAAGCGCAAAGGCATCTCATGATGAAAAAACAGGCAACCGGACACTTCCTCGCAAGAGCCAAGGCACGAAATAATGGCAACCAAACGTCGTCGTTCTACATGCGCTTAGCGAAGGCCTGGTTCGCAGGAGCTACCTAGGCTAGGTACATTTCGAAACCAATCACGCCCTAAGGGCCAGTTTGGCCTGCACCTCGGCTTGCCGAGCCACGGCAGGGGCGGCGACAGGAAGGCGTGCAAAATGAACTATGGACTTGTGGTCATGCCGCGGCACACCGCCAGTGCGGCCCCAACCAAACGACCGCTGAAACTACAACGAGGTGCGGTCGCGAACCAAACATACCCCATTAATAGTTGCGTAGTCAGGATTTTAGGCCACTCCCAATGGGTATTGTTTCTATCTCTAATAAATAACTTACCAATTAAGCAAAACACTAACATGGCAGCCTAGTTATTCATGAAAGAGAAGAAAAGTATAGAAAACTATTTTTTTAGGAGAAAAAATATGTCTATTTAAACCGAGACAGGAAGAAACGACATATCGGCGTTGGTACCACCGTTTTCTATCTTGGTGGGGACGATGATGGGCTCGCTGCGGATACCACCGCATCACTACTGCCACAAGAATTGCCCTCACCTTCTGTGTGTGCTCACGTGGGTCGGCTGCGCTCCTGTGCGGGTTGTGCTTGTTCACTGGCCATGATTATCCATGCCGCTGCACTAGCCCACATGCGCTCGCCCATGCTGCCGCACTCGCTCATTATAGCCCATGTGAGATCGCTCGTGCATGTCCGCTTGTGCTCATGTGTCTCATGGTAGAAATAACTAGAGTATAGAGAGCATTGGAAGGCGAAAGGGATAAGTGTGTGACACACACAGAGAGAAATCAACATTTATTACATGAAGGCACCTACATTGTATGAGATAGTTTCTATAGATAGTTTTTGGCAAATGTAGTTATCATAAAAACAACGCGCAGTCTAAGCATTGGGACTACCTTTAGATTAAAGAGTGTGACATGATTATACTTAAAACTACAAATGTAACAAACACATATATGTATGTAAAGAATCTATGGGAACACTATATAAACTCACAAATGAGTGCGTAGTGTAGTGGTAAAGTGGCTAGTGACAACATGTCGTGGTTTTAATTCCTCAAAGTTGCAATTATATTGGTTCTTAGGGCTTTCTATAGACTATTAATGGAGGTGAACGCTGTAAATGGATTAATGGAGGCTGAAAGCCTGACAGAGGTGTTAAGGCGCTCCCCTCCGTATATTAGATTAACAGAGGCCAAAACCTTCATAAATAGGATTAGAGGCCGAAAGCTTGAGTAACAGAGGCGTTTTGCCGGAGGCAAGTGTTATGCGCCACCTTCATTAATAAAAAATGACCATCTCCAAAAATGATTTTCGTAGTGTAATATGTATATATTGTGATTTCCTCTTGTTCCAAAGATATCTTGGACTTGAGTATCTTATGTCTTCACTCTTCAGGTATAACTGTCGTGAACTTATTATACTTTTAGATTATATTGGATCTTTTTTTTAGGAAATGGAAATACCCAACTTTGAAGTCATGTATCCGCCATTCCAGGACAGATTCTCTGCATGGAAGGTCAGTTTGTTTGGCTCACGTTTCCTTCTATCCCATCTGATCGTAGATAGTGTTTGGTTGGTCACTCCCTGGTCGTTTTGTGCATGCGCCAAAAGGACACCCAACGCGCGAGACGCACCACACGAGCCAGAGACACCGGAAACAAAACCTGATTTCATTTGTTAGGAGGTCGACCGAGGCGGCAGTTTTGCACCATTTATTTAGGCCAGACTCATCTAGAATCCCCTGCGCCCAAACAAGCCAATCTTATATTCTATGAACCAGGCTTATACTAGGTGATACCCGGTTAACCAATCACATCCCAATCTGGCGAGGGAAATAAGGAGGGCTTTACCGGCTGCTGAAATTTGTTGTTTGGATTAGCTTTGAGTCACTTCGCGTGGTCATCCCCACAATACTCACGCATCATCCTTTGTAGGCTCCTCCAACTGTCCATCCGGCCATAGCAGCTCCCAAGTCAACGTACACCACGACACGTTGTCCTGTAACAATCGTACTTCCCTGAGGCCGCCCGCCCGCCGCCAAGAGAGATGGGATGCGGACGCCTCCTTGTCAGCTGTCACCAGTCGCGTCGAAGGGACTGGGAGGTCCCACCGGTCAAAAGGCAAACCATGCATTTGCTTGACTGACTGAATTGACTCGAAGACTTTTAGCACCATGCATTTTCCTACAACAAACAAGCATTATTATCTTCCTCGGCTTGTAGTAGCAATTGGCTTCTACAGGTACGTACTTGAGGTTACCAGTCGGCGTACAAGTTGGTATAGAACGTAAAAGTGGGGAACCTCATCTAGGTGGTCTTGTCCACGATCGAAGTAGCGTAAGCAAATTATTAGTAAATGGAAGGAGCCTCAGCAAACTGTGCACACTAAGTAAGACTGAAAACGCGAGCACGAGGTGACCTGGCCTCTTATCGTCAAGAGGAAAGGCTTTAAGAGAGGATAAGTACGTACTTATAAGGCTGGATACATATATGTGAGGGAAGAATAAATACGTCGTCGCTCCTTTGAATGATTCAAAGATCCAACACGAAACTAAAAACTGTTGGACCTGCAGAATCAGACTGCGCTAATCCGGCTGTTTGCACCCGGCCACACCTAGCACGTACTGAGACGGTAGCTTGGGTCGATAAAACACTTATGTAGTGATGTATTAATCACCACTCACCACAGACCACACGCAATAGCTCGGAGCAGGGCTCGCCGGCTGTCCGGCTTGCTTTGATGAGCATGAACAGAGAAGGCCGGCAAAACCTGTCTCCGATGACTGGCCGGCACTGGCGAGTCACCGGCTCACCGCAGGCACGCGCCCATCTTTTTTTTTCTTGCGTCGCAAGAGTCGCAACTCGCAAATGCGGCCGGTGCCTTTCACAGGCACCCCGTGGGACCTGAGTCCCCGACGACTCGCACAAACCGGACCGGAAGCGCCGAAGCGGACACGCACGGGCGGATGGCGCACATTTGGCCACCACCTGCCAGCAGCGGGCGCCCGGGAGGGAGACACAACACACACACAGAAGGGGAGCAACATTTGGGACCGAGTGAAACGCCTGGGGTAGGCCCTATTCGGTGCGGTAGTCCGAAGGTGTCACGTCACAAGCTGTCTGTGTTTAACGGAGCCGGACAGTGATGAATGTGAATTCCCTCCATGCCCCCTGTCAGTGGCACTGGCAGACGAGAGGACCCACCCCGCTGTTTCCTGGAAAATCCCATGGAAGATTTTCCCTTCGTCCTGTGCCGCCACGCCCGCGCGGCGGTGTCACTTTCACTGGCCGCTGCCGCTAGGGATGGATGCGCTTGCATTGTTTCGGGCGGCCTGCGCTGCGCCCGGACTGACTCGGTGACTCCTTCGCGGCTAAGCAAGGAGGCAGTGTGAGGTGAGGCACGAGCACGAGTGCACGACCCGGGCGCTGCGTCTGGGATCGTTCGCTCTCGCTGTGAAGGAAACCACGATGCCGTTCTGGTCAGGCCCAACTCGTCCGCTGAGAAAAGAAAGGCCCAGCACAACTCTCCGAGACGGAAGAAGGTGCTCTCTCCTTGGTTGCTCCTGCCTGCATGGCTATCAATATTTTATTACTTCTAACGCAAAAAGAGGAAACACGGCCCACACGTCGGGGTGAATTTGCGCTCTGGGAGTCTTGTTTCGGGCCGGATCGATGCCTTGCCTGTCAAGTGGGAGAGTGGAGAGTCCACGACCACGACTCTGATAGTCTGACGACCTTGCAGTCCCAGCGCCGCAGCTGCAAATCCCGTCAGGTTCACGCACTAGTCAAGTCAACGGACGTGGACCAGGAAGGAGTGGTATATGCCCTGCAAAGGCAAGGCATGGCACCAATCGGTCGGACCAGACGACTGATTTGGCTCGGGCGCGGGCTAGACATGGCAGTCTGACAGGGGACATCCTGCCGCCCTTGGTTCCGCTGCGTGTACTATGCTTCCGAGTTTCAGAGTTGCAGTGCAGGACGACGTGCGGCTGGACCGTACTGTAGACCGCTAGACACAAAAGAGCACAGACTGTCGGTATTTGTAGTAACTCGGAAAATTGTAAAGCTGGAGCAATTGGGCTGTTTTGGATTAGCTTCCCGCAAAACTCATGCTTTTGCCGGCTCCTCCATGCAACTGTGCATCCGGCATTAGCTTTCCATCCTGACAGTGTGACAATGTGGAGATCCAGTGTTAAGATAAAGTCAACGTAGCCCACGACGCGATTGTCCTCTCAACAATTTGTACTTGCCTCTCAACTACTACAGGGAAAGGGAACCTTCGGCGTGTCCCTGATGGCGTCTCTACTTTCCCTGAGGCCCCCACCCACTGTACAGGCCGACACAGAACTGCAACATTGGTCGACTACGACACCGAATGCCTTCCCCATGGGCATGGGGTTTCATATTCACAGTCGCAACTGCTCTTGCTCCCCTGCCTCTCCCTGCCTCCTGCGGCTCAGTGCTGCTGCTGACAGGTGGCTAAATGCGCGCCACTGCCGGTGCGTGTCCGCTTCCGGTTTGTGCGAGTGCGAGTCGTCGGGGAATCGGGTCCCACGGGCCACGGGGTGCTACATCTGTCTTGCGACGCAAGAAAAAGGTGGGCGCGGCGACCGGCGGACTGCGCACCTGCGGTGACTAGCTAGCTCGCCGGTGACTCGATCGTGGGCCAGGCCAGTCGTTGGAGACTGGTTTTGCCTGTTCGTGCTCATCACAGCAAATCCGGCATAATTAATACGTACATGGCGTTCATCAACTGAATGTACTAGTACACATGTAAGTAGGTTGGTGCAAACAGCCTGCCGCGCTCTGCTAGCTTTTCTTCTTCTTTTGACTAGATAGTAGAAGCCCAGGATCGATCGAATTAGCGCGGTCTGATTCAGCCGACCGAACAGTCGTCTAAGCTCCATGCTTTTGCATTGCACCTCCCAGTGTCCACAAGTCCACCTTGTGTCATGTTCCTATGGACGACAATGCGTGTTTGTTGCAGGAAAATGGTGCTGACAGTCAAGTCCCCGAGTCAATTCAGTCAGTCAGTCAGTCAAGCAAGCAATGGTTGTCCCATCCACGCGACTGGTGACGGCTGACGAGGCGGCCTCCATCACGTGACAAACTGTCCGCGTTAATGAAGCAGGATAGTGAACCCACGCAAGAACACACACACAAATCCCGGGCTGGCTTGCAGCTGCAGTCAAGACGACCCCCTCTGTTTCCTAGAAAATCCCATGGAAGATTCCCCTTCGTCCTGCGCTGCCGCGCGGCGGTATCGCATTGCATTTGTTTCGGGCGGCCTGCCGCTGCCTGCCTGAACCCGCGACTCGGCGGTGACTCCTTCGCGGCTAAGCAATGGAGAGAGCAGTTTTCCCACTGGTGCCATCGGGGGAACGTATCTTTTTGGCCGTTGATGTTGGTGCTTCAAGATTTGTGCTCTGGAACTGGGTATTGTTGGTATATATATATACTGTATATTGTACATAGAAAACAGTGCATGTACATACAGTACATAAAGGTGGTCCCACAGGTTTCCTCTCTCCTCGCGTCCCCTGCACAAAATGGTCTCGGGCCGACGCCGATGCCGCCGCGCCTTGTCACAGCCCCGGCGATTCCGGCACGTCCCGTCGGCGTCCACCGTGGAGGACAACCGGCCGCGTCCGCGGCCGCCGCATCTCGTCGGCCAGCCGATTCCGGCAAAGGCCCACTTGCGTCGACGGCCACCGCGCGGCCCAACAGATCCAGCCGTGGCCGACACACTAGGCCGTGGCCGCGGCCCTTGGAGGTAGGAGGCACACTGTTCGTAACGTGCGGAGCGACACCCTCCGCAGCGGCCACGGCCTTCGGTGCTGCGGATGGAATCGTTCGCTCTCACTCTGAAACCACGTGCTGATTGGGCCCAACTCGTCCACTTTAGTGCAAAAAGGCCCAATACAATGGCTCCATGATGGAAGTGCAGAGACCCAGGGTGTTACGGCCCTTAAGGCCCATACAAATTACCTTGGTTGCTCACGTCGACCTGAATTCGGGAGTCCTGTTTGTGTTTGGGGCGGGACGCGTGACTGACAAGTGTACAGACGAGAATCCACGACCACGACCACGACTTGACGACCTCGCGTCCACGCGACGCGAAAATATCGCAGTCCCCGCGCCGCTCCGGCCGCGGCAAATCCCGTCAGGTTCACGCACAAGGCGAGTCAAGTCAACGGACGCGGACACCAGGACCAGGAGTAAATGCCCTGCAAAGGCATGGTCCTTTCAGACAGCGTGCGGTAACCAATTGGTCGGACCAGAGTTTTGTAGCAGAATTTAGCTTGAAAATTGTAAAGCTGTAGCAGAATTCAGCTTGAAAATTGTAGAGTTGTAGCAGTCGGACTGTTTTCTATCTTCTACTGTTGTGTACATAAAAATAAGTTCTTGGTTTCACCATACAAAACTTCAGACATCAAAACTAAGGCCTTGTTTAGTTAGTGCGTAAGTTGCAAGTTTTTCCACTCTCTCTCGCATCACATCAATTTCTACCCGCATGCATAGAGCATTAAATGTTAGTGAAAAAAATAACTAATTATACAGTTTTTGTTGTAAATCACGAGACGAATCTTTTGAACCTAATTGGGTCACGATTGGACAATATTTGCCAAATACAAATGAAAGTGCTATTCCGCTCTTTCGGATTGCGAAACTTTTCAATCTGAACAAGGCCTAATGCTTTGTGGCAACCGACGCCTACATACATACTCCCTCCGTCCCTATTTAGATGTCGTCGTGGGATGTGTCCACAAGTTTAACTAGATTTATAGAAAATACGTATAATATTTATATCTTTAAATAATTTTGTTAAAAAACTAGATCCAAAGATCTTTCCAATGATACTAATTATGATACTAATCGATGATATTTATTATTTATTAAAATTACCGGTATTTGTGTTTCGGGAAGCGGGCGACAAGTATTTAGGGACGGAGGGAGCAGTAGGCTTCAGACTGTCGCTCGTTCTAACTTGCTTTGTTTCGCAAGAATGGGCAAAACAAATAGACAGACCCTGTTGCTCCCTACAGACAAATGTTAGGACCTGGATGAACAGACCATCAAATGTAACTAACAAGGCTAATTTGCCAATAACATTACGTATGTGGCTTTCGTCGCACAGCAGTACAGCACCATACGTATATGGCCTTTTTTGTGACAAACATACGTTTGTGGCTTTGGTTGCTCGGCCGCTGGCGCCCTGAAGCCAGAGTTTTGCTCAAAGAAATTCACAAATCTAGCATTCTACACCACTATGGGCAAAACTGAACACCAACGGTGAAAGTAAGAACAGATGCATGTGTGAACTATCTGCAGATCAAATTATGTAATTCTGAAATACCACTTGATTTGCAATCTACAACAGCTTTTCGAGTTTATATATCAATCAGGGAAGTAATGAATGACAATGACATCCGGATGTAAGCACAAACTGCTCAGCTCAGCTTGTCTGGAAGGTACAGCCCGCCAGGACCAAGCATGCGCTATGCTGTTAGGTCCCCCTCCCATGCTCTATTACACATTACAGAACCATGAGCTCACCCATCCATGAACCAATTCTTCCCCCCAAGCAATTGTCCAGCTACGTTAGGCAATCATACCAGGTGAGAACTGCCACAGGCATCCCCCATGGACAAACAACTTTGCAGTGGCACCCACCCATGCACAACAGGTTGCAGGGTAGGCCATAAAACCTAGCCACTTTCTCTCCTGCAGTTGCCCGGTAGAAGGTATCTAAACCGCTCGACATTCTTTAGTAGATAACTAGGGAGATGAACGCCAGAATATGTGCTCGGGATGGGCCCCAGCTTGGCAATGATTTCTTGGAATGTGTACTCTTCTGGAAGCATATCAAAAAGATCAGCCCCTCTGCAGATGACATCTTGAATCCTTTCAGGGTTCAGAAAGTACTTGAACCTGATCCGGTCAACATGGCTATACGCTTGCATCTTGAAGGCAAAATCGCTAATGTAGCGGAAGCAAAAGCTGCAATGCCACCCTGAATCAGCAAGAAGCTCGTCTGTCTGCCGGAAGTGTGCATACCTTGTCTTTCCAGATTTGTACTTGTGTATTGATGCCCTCCAGCTCTTGTCATCCAGGAAAAACTCAAACGAGTAAAGATAATTCCTGAGCTGAAGATGAAGTATGTCCGGAATGTCATCGCACCACCTTAAGAGATCAATTGTGTGGCCACTTGGGATTTCATCAACATCCGACATGATCAGCAGGTCATCATCTTCTATTCTTGCAAGCTTAAGAAGCCGGTCCAGGGCAACCCTCTGAAACGACTCCTCAACAAATGGGTTCTCCCCCTTCACGAACCTTCCCCCAATATTACCATATGTTAGCCGTGATTTAGCAAACTCAAACCGTTGCTTGTTTTCCTTGAAGTGGAGGGGCTTTTTAATGCCTGTAAAGGTTGAATTGGACTCCAGAAGCACAAACTCTGACACATACGGACTAAGCTCATTCCAACGTATCTCTAGGATATCAAGCTCATTGCTGAAGAGTACAGCATCAAAGACACGGCGTGGGATATCACGGACTTTCCACCCATGTAACTTGCAGAGGTTCTCCATGGTGACATTCTCATGGTAGTAGTGAGGAATTGTCTTGAAGGGCTTGGGAGGAGATTCCCAGATTGGCCGGAGGAAGTATGTGACCTTCTGACCGTGCGCATATATCATTAGGATTAGAATTGGCACACCAATCAAGAGCACCATAAGTGCCCTTAAATCAAATCCCCGAAGCACGCACTTTAGCCTTGACATGGTCAGAGCTGCCTTTGACACAGGCTGCAATGGATTCATCAACCATATAAGAAATCAAACAAGCAATAATGGACAAAAAGGAATTCTGTAAAGCAAATAAGAACACCAGGTATCTTCAGACAACTACTAAACTATTTGGAGTTCTTTTTTTGAAATTAAACTAGTATTTGAAGTTCTAGCATACACATGTATTAGCCACACTCTACCCAAAGCAACAAAACTTTGCTATAAACAAAGCTTTCATCTTACCTAAGAGGTCATAAACTCCTGAAGCAATAACCCAAACATCAACTTTTCAGAGCAGAAGGGTTTGTTATTTCCAGGAAGGTGTCATCAAAAGCTAAACACTTAACAGAAGCTGACTAGCACCGCACAGAACCAACAAAGAACAAACAAAAACCTAACTAATGTCACAACTACATGCACAAACACAGAAAGCTGAAGTTAACAAGGAGCACGTGGTTAGCAAAAAAAAAAAAAAAAAAAAATATATATATATATATATATATATATATATAACAGAAAAACCCGAAGCATTTAGGATATCACAATGCCCAACTGAACTAAATCGTCTTAGGTTACAAGAGCACACTGACACTACTAATTGTATTGTTCCCAAAAAAGGACGTAGCTTTTCCTGTCTACTAAAAGGGATCAATAACAGTGCAGAATTCTGCAAATTCGGCGCAAAGCCTAAAACTCTGGCCGCACGAGAGGCCGCGTGATGGAATCAAGAAAGCAGCAGGACAAAAACACTGCCAAGCTCATCCAGAGACATATTCTGAAGCTCCAAACGTCATGCCCGAAACACGCGATTCGGCCACGTCGCGAGATTCTGCCACCCAAAAGGCGTGAAGAATTCGGACTCCCCAGCGGCACGGGCAGCACCTAATCCAACCCGGTCCGTCGCGCATACCAGGGCTGCAGCTTGGGCAGATCGCACGAGCATGGAACAGCAACGGCCTCCACGCCCAGAGCGGCCCCCGGAATCCAACCACAACCAGCATCCCATCCCATCCCATCGAAAAGCCCGAAACTTCGCGTGACGCGTCACGGGCGCGGGTGGCACGCCAAATCGTGGCAGGCGGGGACACGAGCGCGCGGCCGGGCCGAATGCGCCACGCGCCCACGGCAGAGAACCGTCTCGGCGGGCCAAAGAACCTACCACCTCGCCGCGCGGCGCAGATCTGAACCAGGGAAGGGGAGGGGAGGGGAAGGCGGGTGAACGGGGCAGGGGGATGGGGGGGCGGGGGAACGAGTGGGGCTCACCTCGCCGAACACGCCGTCGCAGATGCCGTCGGTCTTCTTGTACCCATAGTGCCCCGCCTCCGGCATCGCCACGCCCCGGACGGCAGGAACACGCCCCCCGCCGGAGCGAACGAATCCGAAGACGAGACAACCGACGGGAGGGGAGCCCGCAGAAAGAAAATCCCCGGGAGGAACCAGCCGCGCGCGAGGAGCAGCTCAATGGCGGGCGCGGCCGACGGAGCCAGGCGCGACGTCCCCGGCAGGCGGGCGGACGGGCGATCGATCGCCGGGGTGGGGTGGCGGAGGCAGGAGCTCCGGCGGTTGGCGGCTTTTTGCGGCTCCGGTCCTCGGGGCCGCACGCTATTTGCAGCTCCTCCCCGTGGCAGCGGGCCGCGGGGCGTCAAGGCAAGGCGCTGGGGCTGGAGCCGAGGACTTGGCGGTGATTAGCTGGGATCCGCGGGGTCGCCGGCGCAAGAGCTAGAGAGAGGGGGGCGTTTCGTTTGGAACCGCCTAATTATAGCCGTTCGGGGTGGTGCGGTGCGGTGC
Organism: Chrysopogon serrulatus; assembly: GCA_015844335.1. Taxonomy (NCBI): domain Eukaryota; kingdom Viridiplantae; phylum Streptophyta; class Magnoliopsida; order Poales; family Poaceae; genus Chrysopogon; species Chrysopogon serrulatus. The sequence continues at coordinate 42,812 of JADLZL010003572.1, read as the reverse complement.
GGGCGCGGTGGTGCCTGGTGCGGTGCGGCCCCTCATATCCATCGCCCCCGGCCGGCGCCTGCGAGCGATCGCTTGCAGCTGGGCGATTTTGTCCTCAGGCTTGGCGCCGCGGCCTGCGGCTGTGGGGAACAATTCTTGGCCTCGGCTACGCACCCATCCATTGATAGCGCCACTAGCACCGCTTTATTATTGTAGTGTAATGTAAGTGGGGGCGAATGCGATTTCAATTAATCGTGAGATGTTGGTCAGATATATAATCATGGTATTAATGGTGCCGAAAGGGGAGGTCTTATGGAACAGATGAAAATCTGATATTATGACGCCAGCAGGTACTACATATGGCACACACAGATGACGACAGATCATCTTAGATATATTATTCGATATATTTCCAAACCAAATTAAAAAACATCCGGTGATTGCAAAGTCTTCTTTTTTTATTCCAGATGATTGCAAAGTCTTGGCAGCAAAGCTTAGAAAGTTGCAGTTCCAAAGGTCTATCAGCTTTTACGGTTTATACCCTCTCTATTATGCGAATGAATTCGGCACGTTCCGCGCCCAAAATTACCACGGAACTCGTCCTGATCGCTGATAGAACAATGATAACCCCTGACAAGGCGGAACTGACGGAACAAGTTGAGTAGTAGTAATTTCCAATGGCGAGCAAGGGAATCCGTGATGCGATGATGCCAAGGCATCCAGGTGAGATGCCCTCCCTCGGCCACAAGCTATCACGTTCAGAACTCACAAGGCAGAGCCGAATTCCTCGCTGGTTATCCATCCAAACAAACAACAGAATAATAGAGTTGCTAATCTATCCGTTGTCCTCGTCTAGCTCCACCAAGGCAGGCAGGCACCAACCCAAAGCAATCCCCATCGGTGTTGGCGGCATCGTATTCGCGAAAACTAGGACCGGATCTGCTCCCCCGCACGCCCCCACGCGGCATCTTCCTGTTCTATTGCTACAACCAGAGAAGAGGTCGTGAAGCATGTGTGCCCGAGCAGACAAACCCTGCGTCGTCCCCTGTTATTTTTTTTTGCTTCGTTCGTCAGGGACTCAGGGCCAGGCATTTGAAACCCGATTTTTTTTTTTCAGCGCCGCGGAGCGAGGAGCACGAGGAGTGGCTGTTTCCTGGAACACCATACACTGGTCGGAGCACTAGCCAGTCTCCGTGTCGTGGCCCTCGCATATAGTTTGGTGTTCGGCTAATCATGTTAGCTAGCTAATAATGTAAATTAATTAATTTGATGTAAAAAACACTATTTAAACAGCTGACGAGTAGTAGCTACGAGATGCAGCTAGCAGTAAACAGTAGGAGCACTAGAGCGACAGTCTCGGGGGCCGGGGGCCGGGGTCCGGGCAGCCGTTCGTTTGGCCCGATGGAGCGGGACCAAGCGATGCAAAAGCACCGGGACATGGGCACTTGGCTTGGGCGGGCGGGCACGCGGACAGGGGCCGCGCCACGAACGCCATGGCGTAGCGTGGCTAAAGAAACAGGGCAAAAGGGATGTCTCCGTCTGATCCCCTGGCGTCTGGCGCCAACTTTCCATCCTTCCTCGACGAAACAAGACTCCAAAAGCTAGTACTACTCCGTAGCGCACAACGGCGACGTGATAGCATAGTAGTATAGAAATTGGCTAGTAGTACGATGCCCTGAAGACAACGGAATTACCAAATTACTGTCATAAAAGCATTACTTGAATCAAAATATTCTAAGAAGTTTAACCAAAATTACATAAAAATGATACTAATATTTATGACTCTAAATAGTAGACGCTAGTAGATTCGTAACGAAAAATGCTAGTATATTTTTATAGTATGCATAATGCTAGCCACCGGAAGTAACATAATGCTAGTATATTTTTATAGTATGCATAACATTTTTTCTAAATTTATAGTACTATAAATGATATTGATCAAATTTTTAGAAAATAACTAAAAAATAGAGCTAGTTTTGTACTGCCTCCTTTTGAAATTATAAAAGTTTGACATTTTTTAGCACAAGTTTGACCATTTGTCTTATTTAAACAAATTATGCAAATATAGTCAAATTGAAGTCATTCTTAAAGAATTTTTGCTAATAAAACAAGCCATAACAAAATAAGTGATATTAAAAAATTTAAATAAGACAAGTAGTCAAAGTTTAAGTAAAACATCAAACGTTTTGCAATTTGGAACAGATTAAGTAGTACTGTGTTATTTTTTAGAGTGGAAGTACATCACGCTTGAAAGGTATTGTCTGTTGCATTCACATGTCCTTTTGAAGTACCACTTTTACTGCTAGCCACCGGAAGTGCTGGTCCTCTTTCTCAAAGCACTGAGCCTTTCTTCTCCCACGCTACTACTTCCTTCGTCGTAAAGAGCAAAATATAAATTCAAAGAATATTTGTAACACATAGCACGGACTTAATCTATTTGATGTTGATTAAATTTGTAGAAAAACATATTTAATTTATATGATTCCAAATAAATATTACTAGTCTTGTTGGTATACTTATTTATAGTATTATATATAAATAAATACTGATATCTTCTTTCCTAACTTTTGTTCATACTTTATAAAGTTTGATGACTAAGTATAGAGCCATTTGGGCGGGCGGGGAGTAAGTATAGAGCCAGATTTGTACTGCCTTTTCAAGACAAAATGCTTACTGGAGTACTACTGTGCTTAATTAAGATGCTGACTTATGCATGCCTCCTTCAAAACAGGGCAAGCAGTTGTCAGGAAAAGCAACGGAAGTTACCACACGAGCCCGTAGTGGCGCGTGTCAACCCGGGGCGATCACATCATCGTGTCGCTGCCGGTCGTTTTCGCTCTCAAAAACAAAAGGAGAGAGGGCATTGCCGGTGCCGGTGGCGGTCCATCAGAAGATCGACAGGCACGCGCTGCGCTGGTGGATCCACATCCACTTGCCTGCCATAGAGCGGCCTGATCGTAATAATTTTAATCACGTAGAGTACTAGTGCTACCACAATGGCAAAAAAATCATGCGAGACACGACGCACCCACGGTTTGACCAAATAGCAACGCCTCCCCGCCCGAGATCCACAGCCAGATCAACTCAAATGGCAAACAGGAAGGGCTCTGCTTCTGCTAGTGCTAGGACAAGATGGCGTGTGGCCGGGGCTTTTCCTGAAACAGAGACGGTTGGTGGCGTCGCGTCAGTGATGCTTGGCTGTCCATCTATCTTCTATAGCCAGCTTTGGCTCGGCAGAAGGCAGAAGACGACGACTCCACGAGCCATGCCCGTGCGCCCAGAATTGATCAGTGCGTTGACCCAAGTGGCATTTTCGCGGTGCATCCATCGGCAAGCCGGCTTGGAAAACGCCAGGACGACGGTGGTTGCTCTGCCCGAACGGATTCGATCTCTCGAGAAACAGAAAGGCGGAGTAGTTGGTTGATAATTGATATATCAATCGAAATTTGGAATGCAGCACGCCTCAGGTTGTCACTACAGATTCACTGTGTCAATCGAAATTTGGAATGCCGCACACACCACGCAGAGACAGAAGACACTGATATTTTGTGGTAATAGTGGGATGTTGATTCTAGCATTTGCATAATCACCATCGCCCAAATACATTTACTCAAAGAAAGAATGTACATATACTCTTTCCGGCCAAAATAAACTTTTTTTTTTTGGGTGTAAACTTAAGACAAATTAGTATGGAGGCCAAATGACACATGCCACTGGCCAAATTTGCACAGATCGGTCTGAGTGGAGATTTCACGACGCTTTTACAGGTATTAAATAAGATGAGATGATATATTAGGCCAGTCTCAATGCAAGATTTCATCTCCCGGTGTCGGTGCTAAAACTAGTGGTTCTAGTACCAACGAGTGAATTTACGTGCGTACTCCCAACTCTGGATGGTGTGCAAGAAGGACACAAGAAGGTTTTGTATTATCCTGCACCAAGGTGCCTGTAGGTAGGGTGTACAAGCAAGTGGAGAGAGGGAACTGTCCCAAGTCTCGTGTGAGATGAGTGAGTGTGTGTGTGTGTGTTTGTTTGTCAAGGGGATTGCTTGACTTGCTTCCTAGGATTCACCTGTCCCTGGAAGGACCCCCGTCCCCTCCCTTTTATAGCCGGAAGGGGAGGGACGGGCTTTACAGTACAGTATTTGAATAGGAAAGACGGCGGTGGGCGCCGCCTCATCCTGCCGAGGCCTAGGGGCTTCCTCTCTCCTTGTGCCGGGCCCCGGGTGAGGGCAGCGGTTTCGTCTTGTGCGGCGCCCGCCTTGTCAATGGCGGGCGCCGTCTCGAGGAGTCTCCTCGTTCTTGGTGAAGGAGGGGCGTCTGCCTCTGCGCGGGGCCTGCGTGGGCGTCATGATGAGCGTGCCCAGGTACCGTGGCCTCTTGTAGCTTTGACTCACCCCAGTCCGGGCTCCTCGAGGGCCGCGGCATCGTTGTCGATACGGCGTGGCCGACGTAGAGATCTGGCGCACGGGGCCATCTTTGCCCCCGGCTCTGGAAGCCCCGGGTGCATAGTGGTCGGGCACCGGAAGACTCGGCCGCCCGTCTTTGGGGGTGGCGCCGCGCTCTTGCCCGGAATGCGGCATGCTCCGTATTTGGACTTCCCGTGATGGGCTGTTACGAGGTTAGTCATCATGTCGCCCCTACAGTGGCAGGCATGACCGCTACTGTAGGGATTGCGTGAATCGTGGCGTGGGTGCAGAGTGTGACGGGACGGCTCCCATCCCCTGCCAGGCTAGCGTCGGCGGCAGTCACTGTGGGAAGGCGGGCGGTGGATATATGTCACATCAACCCTAGTTTGGCTCGGGAGTGCGGCGCGACTGTCAGAGACCCCGTCACTTGGGGGGCTCGGGCGGGACGGAGAGTCGGCTCCGTCAGAGGCCTCCGCCCGGGCTCCGGGCGGGCGGAGAGTCGGCGTCTCGTCCGAGGCCTGCCCGCCCGGGGCTCGGGCGGGGCGGAGAGGAGTCGGCTCGGGGCCCGAGGCCTGATCCGTGGGGGGCTCGGGGCGGGACCAGTGTTGGCGCTCATCCGAGAACCCCTTGCGGAGTGTGCTCGGGCGGGCCGAGACAAGACGCCGTCCTGGTGCGCCAAAGTGCCGTAGCCCGAGTTTGAACAAAGGGTGGCTTGTTGGGCTAAGATTTGCGTTTGTTGGGCCTTCCTTAGGGGGCCCTTATTTTGGTCCCCGACAAGAGCCCCCCGAGGCTCGAAGGAGTGAATGCACTCGCTCGAGGCCGGTGCGGTGTTGCCTTGGTTGAAGGCGTCTCACTCCTTGGTGGTGCGCGCGCAAATCTGGCGGGTGTAGTCTCCCGAGGCCTCGGAGGAGCATGGAGGACTCCTCCGAGGGCTTGTTGTTAGTTTACATGGTGCGAGCCTATGGTTATCTTCGGGAATCACCGTAATTTCCGGCGCCAAGAAAAAGCACCCCGCCGGGTGTCCCCCCGAGGCCTCGGAGGAGTGTGTGTGCACCCATCCGAGGGCTCGTTCGTTTTGGTGGCAAAACGATTTGCGCCACCGAGCCCCGGGCCCGTCGGCTCGTCCGGGGTTCGGTCGAGTGTCGACGCTTTCCCAAGCCGGTTCGCGTTGGGGTAAGTCCCCCCGGCCCTCGTGGCGTTGAGGGGAGCCGGTTGGTACTCGGTCGTTAGTCTTTTACGCACCTCGGCGTCCCTTCCGCGAGGGAGGAGGGTTGGACTTCATCGTGCCATCGTCGACGAGTGTCGAACACGACTAGGTCCCGGTGAGCTGTTAACGGGTGGATCCAAGTGAACCGCCTGTGCCCCCGTTCGCTAGGGGTTGGCTGGGCCCGAGGCGCGGTTCATAAGAGCCGCACGGTATGCCCGAGGCGGGGCTCGGGTCCCCGTCCGGCCGGGTCCCGAGGGCTCGACCTTACCCCCGTGGGATCCCCCACTGGCCGCCATGCCGGGCCTCGGATCTTTGCTACGGATGGCCCCCTTGCTTGCGCGGGGCTAGAGTCTGTCCGAGGCCGTCCCCCTGCCCACGACCTCTTCTCGAGGCGGTTGCCGAACCCCCGAGAATGGGCGCCTCCGTTCCTACGGACCGTAAATGGGCCGTCGCCTCGCTCCTTCATGAAGAAGGAAAACCGCCCGTTTCACCTGCCGTGGGCGCTTTTTTCAGCGCGGCCGACGCTGGATGCGGAGCGCCCGCGGCGGGAGGTGGCGGGCCCCACTTTCCCCGCTCGTGGCGATTGCCGCGGCGGCGTGTGGTCGTGGGCCCCACGGCGGACGTGATGTGCGCGCCGCTGCGGCTCAGCCGCGCCACGCACGGCGATGGCGAGGCCGCCTTGCGCCCGGATCCTTTGTCGGGGGTGGTCGCGCCGCTGCGTGTGGCTCTCGCTAGACTTCAGCGTGGCGCGGCCGCCGTGTGCCGCCGCTTTGGGTTGCGTGCGGTGTGTAATCGACATTGGCGTATTGTAGGTTGATACGCAATTAATGCAAAGGCGGAAACGCGCCGGTATAAGTACCTGTGGCGGCGGCCGCATCGTCCTCCCTCGCCTTCTCGCCTTTTGCTTCCTCCTCCGCCATTGCCGCCTGCGCTCGAGCGCCGAGGAAGAAAAGAGAGCGAGGAGAGAGAAAAATTTGCTTGCATCCACCCCGCTCGCCGCGCCATGGCGTCGAGGCCCGAGATCGTCGGGCGTGGAGGAGTGGGAGACGAGCTCCGTGACGTTGTCGGAGCCGGTGACGCCGTGGGGGAAGGGGCTTCTCCGCCCCGCGGCCGACAAGGCCTCCCCCGAGTGGATCGTCCCGCCGGCCGACCATCGTCCCGCACCCGCCTCGGGGATACGCCGTGAGCTTCACGGCGTTCCATGAGAACGGGTTCGGGATGCCGGTGGGTCGGTTCTTGAGGGCCATCCTCGAGTACTACGGCCCTGAGCCGCAACATCTCAACCCCAACTCCATCACGCAGGCCGGGCGGTGTTCGCCGCCCCTATGTGAGGGCTTCCTTGGGGTCGAGGTCCACTGGGACCTCTGGCTCCACTTCTTCGAGGGCGCCCTCTTCTTCAAGAGCGTCGAGAGGGGAAGAGGATATCCGTCCCCGCCGGGCAAATGCATGCCGCAGCCGGGGCTGGCTCGCAACCGGGATTCGTATATCCCTGGCGAAGCCGACTCCTCTCAAACCGCGGCCGGGCGCCGAAGTGGTTCTACCTCCCCGAACGACTCCGGCCACCTGCCCGCTACACCGGAAGGTGTTCGACGCGAGCCCGCGAGGTGGAAGGGGAGATCATCCTGCAGAGGGGGTCATCCCTGCGGAGAAGGTGTTCCGCGCTACGAGGAGGTTGGCCCTGTAAGGGGTAAGATGCGTCGGTCGTCATCGCCGCCTTCCACCAAATCGATTCTCGCCCCTCATGCTTAGGCAGCCTTGCCTTTGACATGAGGGAAGGCGGCCCCGGGCCGGGCGAGGATGTCGTCCGTCGACCTTGATCACGCCGAGATCGCCGAAAGGGACCAAGAAGGCGGCGTCGGTGACCGACGTCTCAACCTCTACAAGGTCGCGATGCGACCCCCACCAGAATGCCGTCTCCGTGGTGAGTTTATGCCGTCGGTCGTTCGCTTTCCTCCTCCCCTTGTCCTTACTTTGCTCTATTCTTCACGGGGGCTGTCAGGAAGCCGAGGGCGTCCAAGCCCCCCATTGCCGCGGAGAAGGAGAAGAACAGGGGCCCTCGTGGAGAAGCGAGGGGGGGGAAGAAGAAGAAGTCGGACGGGAATGTCCGCAAGGAGAACGAAATCCAGCGCGGCCGGGAGAGAGGCTGCGCGGGCGGCAGCGGATGAGGGGGGGCCCCCGAGCCGACCCTCCCGAGTCCTCCGGGCGCTGATGACGATGATGAGGATGACGAGGAGGAGGAGGAGGACTACGGCTTCTTTGGCTTGGCCGCACGCCCCCCCAGAAGGGAAGGGAGTGGGCGCCGTGGCCGTTGAAGGACACTTGCCCCTCCTCACTCCGCCGAGGCTTCAGAGGTGGCCGGAGACGTGACTCCGTCGGGAGGAGCGAGGCCCCTCTGAGTCGTCCTACGCCCGTCGAGGCCGTTGGGGCGACTCGACCTTGCCCCTCGGAGCGGCTGAGGCGGCGGGGGAGGACCGCCGAGGGTGAGGCACGTGCCTCGGCCGTAGAGGCGGCGGCCAGGGTGGGTCGGTGTCTGTGCCCGTGACCCCCGAAGTCGCGGGCCGAGGACACCTCAGGTCCGAGTCCCGGGGGGCTGGCACGGCCCCGATGGCCGGTCGTTTCAACCGCCCGGCCGCCCGAGGTAGGTGTTTGTCCTTTTAGTCTTCCATTTGCTCTTCTTTCTTTTCTTTTTCCTTTTGAAGACTCACTCTTCTTGCTACGCAGCAAAAAAGCGCAAAAGCGGCCCCAGCCCCGGCCCCGCTTGCTCAGCGCAAGCGGCCGAGGCTATAGGCTAGTCTGCGGCGCCACCGCTGCCCCAGGGTGGCGGCGCCCGGTGGCGACCGAGGAAGTGGTGATCGAGGCGCCTCGGCCATGGAGCCACCTTCCGCTCGTGGACGGAGAGGGGGGGCGCGGGCGCGGGAGGCCTTGGCGGCGGCGCTGTGGAGGCCGTGGACGGGCGCCTGTCGCGAAGCCGTGAGTAACGGCGGCTTTGCTCTCGATGGCCACTGGCGACATGGTCATGGAGGAGCGAGCGCCTGCTTCCGCCCCTAAGCCGCGCCTCGGCGCAGGGAGGTGGTGGGAGATCCCTCCTCGGGGGAGGAGACCACCCCGGGGAAAGAGGTGGTCGCCGCGATGCTACCTCCTCGAGGCGGCAACCGTGTGGGGTCAAGCCGATCATGGGCGCCGCCGAGGGGTCCTCCAAATTAACGTGCCGCCACAGCGTATCGCCTGACCGCCGGGGACCTCGGAGGACCGCCGCCTATGTGCCGGACGACGCCTTGGAGTCGACCCGTGGGGAGCAAAGGACAAGTACATGAAGTCGGCCAAAAAACTCCGCTTGATCTCGCTCGCCGATCTTCTCCGGGGACCTCCCCGACGATGAAGGTAATACAAACATTTGTGGTGAAGCCTTACCTTGGCATGAGCGCCCAAAGGCGCCTAATCCGTTGGCCCCGACCGTTATAGGACTGGCGGTGGCGCCCCCCGGAGAAATCGAGTTTCTCCTGTTCAGTCCGGCCTCGACGAGGCGCCCATCTCCAACGACGGGGAGGCAAACCAGAAAGCGCACCGAAGCTAGTTGCTCGAACGAGGAGCTCGACAAGCTCAGCGCCGAGAAGGAGGCGATGAGGACGGCGCTTTTAGGCCTCCCGGCACCATCGGGACCTTGACAGAGAACCCGGTGAATATGGACACCGATCACCGGCTTTTTGTTAACGATGTCACCATGGTGCGGGCCGAGCTTGGGCAAGCGCTGAATGAGGCCATCCAGCTCCAGGCGCAAATTGGGCGGAGGAGGTGGTGCTGGACGGAAGGTAAGTCTTTGTCGTTTTTTGAGCGGGGCGCATCCTTGTATCCCAGCTCCATCGGGCCGACCCCTGGACGGATGCGTGCAGCTGAAGAAGAAGTCGTCGAACAAGCGGAAGCCCTTATCGCGCGCAGGCGGGCTTACTCCTCGGCGCGAGGCGAGCTCGCTGCCGCCTGAGAAAGGTCCTTGCTGCCGTGCACGGTCGAAGCCGGTGAGCTGCGCGAAATTTCTGGGCCGCCTCGGCGTGTTCTCGACAAGCGGAGACGCGTGTCGCGCCGCCCTTGGCCCGGCCTCCGGATGGCGTGTCGCATGCCACTCGGCGATGACCCTCTCCCACTCGACCTCGATCTCCCAAGATCTCCGAGGGGCTTGTCGTCCGCCAGGGACGGAGGGGTCATGAGGGGGGAGGTGTTCGCGAGGGCTCGCCGGCCAGGCCGAGACCACGTCGGTGTTGGTTGGCACTTTCGCCGGCCATCCTCCCCGAGCTGTCAAGGGGTTGCCCGACCATGTATTTCAGCGCCGACGCCAAGGAAAAGGGGGGGTCGGATGCCCCCCAGTGAGCTTCTGTAATTCGGGCCAAGTGTGCCCATGTAAAAGAAACTTGGTTAGGAATTTTGTTTTCCCTATGTCACTTGAGATCTTGGCCCGTCGAGGCCTTATGATTTGTTTGATCGTTTTCTGTCTATCTTTCGTGCCGTTGAACCTTGCCTCGTGTTTAGATTAAGGCCGTTTGCGGGGACATTGAGTTTTTTAGGCTCGTCCTTAGTTAAGAGTGGTAAGTACAGGCTTCCGTAGCGCTGGGGCGTGGGAGGCCTCGTAGCTTTGTCAGCTCTAACGTTTGGAGCGATCCCCCCTCGCAAAGCATGAAGCTTCTTCGTCCTTAGGCGGTGAGCGGGGAATCTTGTAGCGCATGGGCGTAAAGTGACCCCGTGGCTCTTCCGACCCTAGGTTTCGAAGACGTCCTTTTCTAAACATTCGGGATCTTTAGCACGAAAAGCGTTGGAAAACAATAAACAAAAAGGGTAAGGTGCTTGCAGAGTGCTTTTCGGGAGGGGTTCCCCCCCAGCCCCCCCGAGGGAGGCCTCGGTTTGATCGATCAAAGCGAGTCTCCCTCGACTGAGGTGGTGTGAAGGTAGTTCCTGTCCTTAGCCCCGAGGGCCTCGGACGTATTTCTCGTTTGCAAAGAATCGTAAAAATGAGAAGTGCTTCCCATTCTTATTTAAGGAACATGAAGTACAACCATATGTAGAAGCTTGGGAGCTTAAGGGTAGAAGCGGCGTAGGCTGTTGGATGTTCCAAGCGTTGTTGAGGACTTCGCGCCCTTCTCGTTGGCCAGCTTGTAGGTGCCTGGCTTGAGGACCTCTGCGACGATGAAGGGCCCCTCCCAAGGCGGCGTGAGCTTATGGCGGCCTCTGTTGTCTTGGCGGAGACGGAGCACCGTGTCGCCTTCCTTGAGGTCTCGGATCCGGACTCGGGCGGTCGTGGTAGCGTCGGAGAGACTGTTGGTACCTTTGCCGAGTGCGAAGGGCTGCGTCCCCTAGCTTCCTCGAGCATATCTAGCGAGTCTTCCCGAGCCCCTTGATTCCGAGCCTCGTCGTAGGCTTTGAGCCTCGGAGATCCGAACTCCAAGTCGGAGGGCGCATTGCCTCGGGCGCCGCATACTAGGAAGAAGGGCGTGAACCCCGTGGCCCGGCTCGTTGCCGCCCCGAGGCTCCGTGAGGACCGAGGGGAGTTCCTCGAGCCATCTTTTTGCCAAACTTGTTGACTTTGTTGAAGATCCGGGGCTTGAGTCCCCCGCAATATCATTCCGTTGGCTCGCTCCACTTGCCCGCTCGCTCGCGCGATCGAAGACCGCACGATGCGTGACCGTGTTCGCCGCAGTTTTCGAACTTCGCCCCGTGAACTCGGGTGCCGTGGTCGGTGATGATGGAGTTCGGGATCCCGGGCGGTGGATGATGTCGAAGAAGAGCACCGCCTGCTCGGATCGGATGTTGGTGACGGGCGCAACTCAATCCACTTGGAGAATTTGTCAATGGCGACAAGCAGTGCGTGAAGCCCCCCCGGCGCTTTCTTTGGGGTCCTACCAAAGTTCGAGGCCCCACACGAAAGGGCCATGTGATCGGATGGTGCAGAGCGCTTGAGCCGGGGGTGCGTTTGACGAGTTTAGTGCTGGCACCCTCGCAGTGCCACTACCGCCACGATAGCGTCGGCGCCGTCGGCGATAGAACCCTTTGTCGGAAAGGCGCTGCCGACGAGGAGCAGGGAGCGGCGTGGTGGCCGCGACACACCGGGCGCGGGATGGATGGCGGACGGGTGAGGCCTTCCTCGGCCGTGATACCGCTGCAAGACCGAGGAACTTCGTCGGTAGAGCTCGTCCTCGATGACGACGAAAGACTTTGCTCTCCTACGCGCGCCTCGCTTGGTTGAAGTCCTCGGGGGGCGCCGCCTCGACCATCCGGGGCCGGGTATCGCTCTCCAGTCCGGCACAGGATCGGGCCCCCGGGTTTCCTCCGTCGACCTCCATGATCTCGGCGCTTCGGTGCCGAGTGCGCCACGGAAACCGAGGGGACCTCGGGCGGAGGGGGGGCCTCGGACGATTCTCCAGCCAGAGGGGGTGTGTTTCTCCTCGGCCTCTTCACGCCTCCGAACTCGGCCGGAGGGAGCGGCGAGGTCTTTAGTGAAGACGTCGGGGGGGGGAACCGGGCTCTTCGGGCGGCGATCTTGGCGGTTCGTCGGCGGCCCCGTTGTACCTTCCGGACGACGTGGTTGAGCTCGAGGCCGTCGAACTTGTCCTCGAGCGCGCACCGCCTTGCGTCTGACGCGTCCATCTTTGGGTCGTGGCGACTGAGTCCTTCATGACTTGATCGATGACGAGCCGTGAGTCGCCTCGGACGTCCGAGGCGCTTGACGCCAAGTTCGACGGCGATCTTCAACCCGCTTGAGCAGGGCCTCGTACTACCGCCATATTATTTGACGCTTGGAAGTGAAGGCGGATTACGTACCGCATGTGCACCCCATGAGGGGAGACGAAGAGGAGGCCGGGCGCCGGCCCGGGTCTTCATCGGGGACCCGCGAGGCACATCGCCTAGCATTCTGCTCAAGCCGGGCGGCGGCAGCTGGGTGTCCGTTCCACTCCGCGAGGAAATCGGCCAAGACTTGGGACTTGATGGCCTTCCTTGGCGCTGCACGAGGGCCTCTCCCATGAGCTCAACGGACCACTTGGCGACCCGCCCGAGACCTCCCGGTTACGGAGGATCTCTCCCAACGGGAAGGAAGAGACCACCGCCACGGGGTGGGCGGCCGTGCCGGAGCTTGCGCTGCGCCGGGACCACCGCTGCAGAGCAGCTTTCCCTCGGATCTGCGGGTAGCGGATCTTGGTCTCGACAACACCTCGCCGATGAAGTAGACCGGCCGGGATCGGATCGGCGGGCCCTCCCCGCTTTTTCAACGACGATGGCCGCGCTGACCACCCGGGTGGTCGCAGCGACGCATGTGAGGAGGGGGGTTCTCCTTCGGTGTGGGACGAGGATCGGGGCGCCGGTGAGGGCGGGGCTTTGAGCTTGTCGAGGGCCTCCCCGAGCCTCGGAGGTCCGTGAGAAGCGCTCGGTCTTTTCTCAAGAGGCGATAGGGGGGCAAGCCCTTCTCGCCGAGGCGTGAGATGAAACGGGCCGAGGGCCGCAAGGCATCCCATGACCCGCCGCACGCCCTTCGTGTTCTTGATCGGGGCCCATGCTCGCCACCGCTTCACCTTCTCCCCGGTTAGGCTCGATGCCACGTTTGGAGACGATGAACCCAAGGAGCATGCCTCGGGGACCCCCAAGACGCACTTCTGGGGTTGAGCTTGACGCCTTGGCTGCAAGACACCGAAAAGCGATCGTAAGGTCGAGATGAGGTCGCCGGCCTTTTTTCGCCTTGACTACGATGTCGCCGACGTAGGCCTCCACGGTCCTCCGACGTGGTCACCGAAAACGCCTCGCATGCACCGGGGCTGGTACGTTGCCCCGCGTGTCTCGAAGTCCGAAAGGCATCGTCACGTAGCAGTACATGCCAAAGGGGGTGATGAAAGACGTTGCGAGCTGGTCGGACTCCTTCATCTTTATTTGGTGGTAGCCGAGTAAGCATCAAGGAAGGATAAGAGCTCACACCCCGAGGTGGAGTCGATTATCCGATCAATGCGTGGTAAAGGAAAGGGAACTTTTGGACATGCTTTATTTAAACCGGTATAGTCTACACACATCCTCCATTTCCCCGCTCTTTTTTCTTAACCATTACAGATTAGATAACCACTCGGGTGGAACACCTCCTTGATGAATCCGCCGCTAAAAGCTTGTTCACCTCCTCGCCGATGGCTCTGCGCTTCTCCTCGTCGAATCGGCGCAAACGCCGCTTCACCGGTCCGACCCGGCCCGAATATCAAGGGAGTGCTTCGGCGACATCCCTCGGAATGCCCGGCATGTCCGAGGGACTCCACGCAAAATGTCAATGTTTGCGCGGAGAAAGTCGACGAGCAATCGCCTTATTTGGGGTCGAGGGAGTCGCAGATCTTCACCGCCTTGCCGATGGAGAGGCGGGGTCCAGCGGGACCTCCTTTACTCCGGGCTCGGATGGCTCGAATGCGCCGGCGTGACGCTTTGGTGTCGAGGGCCTCGGAGATCGCCACGGCCTCAGCGTGCTCGACCGCCTCGACGCCGCAGCTTGAACGCTGCGTGCTCATAGGGAGAGCCAACGGTGATGACGCCATTAGGGCCCCGGCATCTTGAGGAGAAGGTAAGTGTAGTTGGGGACGGCCATGAACTCGTGATACGCTGGTCGTCCGAGGATGCCGTGATAGGTTCCTCGAAAGTCAACCACGCCGAAGGTGATGACCTCCTTGCGAAAAGTTCGATGGCGCCCCAAAGCGCACCGGAGGTCGACAGCCCAAGGGGCCAGCGCTGCCTACCCCGGCACTACGCCCTGAAAGGGAGAGCTACCGGGCCGAAGCCGTGAGCGCCTATCCCCAACAAAATGCGAGGGTTTCGGAGTAGAGGATGTTAAGGGCACTTCCGCCATCCATCGGCACCTTGGTGAGCCGCACGCTGCCGACAATGGGGTCGACCACGAGCGGTACCGCCCGGCTTTGGCACGTAGAGCGGGTGGTCGTCGATGCCGAAGGTGATGGCGTCGGCGACCACGCGTGTACCGCGGAGTGGCGGGATGCACCGAGAATATCTTCGACGCCGCGCTTGATCTCAAGGCTGGGTGAGATTCGCCGCCAGCCCCCCCCGATGACCATGAAAACGCCATGGACCTCAGGGAACTCCTCGCCTTTGTTTTCCCCCTCCTTCTTCTTCTTGTCTTCAGGTGGGGGAAGCTTCTGATAGAAGCGACAAGCCAAGTCGCACTCCCCTATAGTGTGCTTGACGGGAATTTGTGGAAAGGGCGGGGCTTTTGAGCATGTCGAAGGCCCCCCCGGGCCTCGGGGTCTTGCGGTCACCGTGGCAACGATATCGCCCCCTCGAGTCCACCTCTTTCTTGCCCTTTTCCCTTTGTGCTTGTTCTTCTTGTTTTTTCCGGGGCCGCGGGCCGCCTCTCCCTCGGCATTGTCCTCCTTCCGCTTCCCTTTGCCCCGACGCCGCGGAAAAATCGCTCCCACCGCCTCCTCCCTCGCCGGAGGCGAAGTTCGCCGCCACCTCGAACAAAATCGTTGGCGGTGGTTGGCATCTTCCGGCCCAACTCATGGACGAGCTTCTTGGAGGTCGTGCCGTCAAGGAATGCACTGATGATGGCGGTGCGGCCACGCTCAGCTCCGGTACTTCTTCTCGAAGCGCTGATGAAATCCCGTAGCGTCTCGTCGGGCCTCTCGGCGGCATTGCGAGATCCCACGAATTCCCCTGGCGCACGTATGTGCCCCTGGAAATTTCCCACAAAAACCCCGACTAGCTCGGACCAGTCGCGGATTGTGCGGGCGGGAAGATGCTCCAAGCGCCGCGTGCCGAATCACCCAAGTGCGCGGAAGGTTGCGGATGATAAGCCGGTCATCGTCCCGCGCCGCCAAGCCGGCATGCTAGGCGGAGTCGTGAGCCAAACCTCGGGGGTTCGCTTTCTCCCAGTATTTGGCAAGATTGGCCGGGCCGGAACCGGAAGGGGAACCGCAGGCCGCGGATCTCCCGCCTGAAGGCGCGTTCCGGAGGATCGGGGCATCGCCGCGGTCCTCATCGCCATTTTCTCGCGCCTCTCGCCTCGCTGCTGGCGGTCGATCCGCCCGGGCTCCGGCCTTCCTTTTTGTGGCGTTGTTGATGACAAGCGGCGGCCACCATCGCCGATACCGCCATGTCGCCCCAAGACGCCAAGGGATCGACTCTCGCGCTGGGTCCCGATGGACCGAAGCGCCAAGGCGGGCGCTTCTGCCTCCTCATCCCTCGGTGTCCGATGCCGGAGGCCGAGCTTTCAGCTTGCCGATGCCAGCCGTCTCGAGATAATCTCGCAGATCATCTCGAATCCGCCGCTCCTCCGGCCGATGGCTCGACGACGACGAGGAGGGCAGCCGCGCCGCGACGTTATGACTTGCGCCGTGGGAAGATGGGGGCGGACGTCTCCACCCCCTCGCTGTTGGCCATCCTTCGGCTGGCGTCCACGCCGCTGCGTCTTTGGCTGAGGGGCTAGGATTGCGTGCCGCGCGGTGGGCGTCTCGGCAGCTTCTATCTCTGTCGTAGCAGCTGACGGTGGGCAGCCTGTCCCAAGCTCCCGAATCCCACTCGATAGCGGGACGCCGTGGCTCTGAGGGGTAGCCGGCTCGCCGGTCCCGGAGGGCCCGCATGTGCCGGAATCAACACCCCTCGCCCGAGGCCTGGATGTGTTAGGTCCTCGGGGGGTTGCTCCAGCCGGACGCTCCTCGCGGCGCCCGATCACGGCCCCCGACGCCCGCCGTTGCCGTTCCCGCCACGCCAAGCTCACCGATCTCCATGCATTGAAAGCATTCACGCAGTCGGATCGCATGTCGCCCCCACAATCCGTGAGGGGTAGCCGAGCGAGCATACCCCTAAGGAACCCCCCGGTTCCGTGTCCTCGAGGTAGCGCCGGATCGGGTGGATGTAGCGCCGCCGTAGTGGCGCGCCGCTCCTCTTGCCTAACCGGTACTCCTCATAGGCGTGGATGGATCCATCGGGGGGATGTCCACGCCGAGGCGCCCGTGGCGCCGGCTGACGGCGTGGACGCCTCCCTGCGGCTCCCATGACGGTGGAGACGTGCGTTGCGCACGTGGCGAAAGGGCGCTGACCAAAGCAAATGGCTGGCGTGGTGGCGATGGCAGCGCGTCGCCCAGCCACAACGCCGCAAAGTCCTCCTCCGCATCGCCGGGCGCTGTGGTGCGCCCGCCGCGCGGGCGGGAACGCCAGCTACCACGGCGCCTCCCCGCGACGGGCTGGCAGTAGGTCCACCGGCTCGGTCGTGAGGTCCCCGGATTCCGGCCGGGAGAAGTTCCATGTCGCATCGACTCCAGCTTGACACGAACTCGAGCTCACCAAACCGGATCGGGGGTCCCCGCTCCAGGCCAGGCCGGAGTGGAGTGGAGTTAGGGGCGGGAATCCGCCCCGAAATGTCGTTCTTTGGCCATTCCGAGTTTTGGCGGAAAGGAAAGCGAAAAGCACGCACAAGCCCCTACTGGCGCCCAACCGTCGGTGCTAAAACTAGTGGTTCTAGTACCAACGAGTGAATTTACGTGCGTATTCCCAACTCGGATGGTGTGCAAGAAGGACACAAGAAGGTTTTGTATTATCCCGCACCAAGGTGCCTGTAGGTAGGGTGTACAAGCAAGTGGAGAGAGGGAACTGTCCCAAAGTCTCGTGTGAGATGAGTGAGTGTGTGTGTGTGTGTTTTTGTTTGTCAAGGGGATTGCTTGACTTGCTTCCTAGGATTCACCTGCCCCTGGAAGGACCCCCGCCCCTCCCTTTTATAGCCGGAAGGGGAGGGACGGGCTTTTACAAAGACAATATTTGAATAGGAAAGACGGGCGGTGGGCGCCGCCTCATCCTCGCCGAGGCCTAGGGGCTTCCTCTCTCCTTGTGCTGAGGCCCCGGGTGAGGGCAGCGGTTTCGTCTTGTACGGCGCCACTGATTGTCAATGGCGGGCGCCCGTCTCGTGGAGTCGGCTCCTCGTTCTTGGTGAAGGAGGGGGCGTGCGCCTCTGCCGAGGGGGCCTCGTGGGCGTCATGATGGCGTGCCCGGTACCGTGGCCTGCTGTAGCTTTGACTCACCCCGGTCCGGGCTCACGAGGGCCGCGGCATCGTTATGTCGTATCTGGCGTGGCCGGCGTAGAATCGGCGCCGCAGGGCCATCTTCGTCTTGCCTCTGGAAGCCCAGGTGCACGTGGGTGGGCACCTTTGGAAGACTCGGCCGCCCGTCTTTGGGGTGGCGCCGCGCTCTTGCCGGAATGCGGCATGCTCCGTATTTGGACTTCCCGTGATGGGCCTTTCTGAGAGGTTAGTCATCATGTCGCCTAGCCTACGATGGCCGGGCATGGCCGCTACTGTAGGGATTGCGTAATCGTGAGCGTGGGTGCGAGTGGTGACGGGGCGGCTCCCATCCCACCCGAGGGGGCTAAGCGTCAGCCTGACATCCACCGGGAAGGCGGGCGGTGGATATATGTCACATCGAACCCTAGTTTGGCTCGGGAGTGCGGCGCGACCTGTCCCGAGACCCGTCCGTCGGGGGCTCGGGCGGGACGGAGAGTCGGCTCCGCCCCGAGGCCTGTCCCGCCAGGGGCTCGGGCGGGGCGGAGAGTCGGCTCGCCCGAGGCCTGTCCCGCCGGGGGCTCGGGCGGGCGGAGAGTCGGCTTCCCTGCCCGAGGCCTCGATCCGTGGGGGGGCTCGGGCGGACGGAGTGTTGGCGCCATCCGAGCCCCTTGCGGAGTGTGCTCGGGCGGGCCGGAGACAAGACGCTGGTCCTGGTGCGCCAAAGCCGTAGCCCGTGTTTGAACAAGGGTGGCTTGTTGGGCTAAGATTTGGCGTTTGTTGGGCCTTCCTTAGGGGGCCCTTATTTTGGTCCCCGACACCCGGTTTCCAAAACATGAAACTTTTGAATGAAATAGGCCTCTCTCTCAATGTAAATTTCATTGCACAGTTTCATAGATTAATTTGGCATTCTGGGGTCCCACCAATATCTCTTTTCTCTCTCCCCCTTTCTTTCTTGCCTTCTTGCCTGCACGTCGAGGCCAGCCAGGGAAGAAGCACGCCCTGGCCGCACTCAAGCAATGGCGCCTGCATTCCCGCCGCGGCACTCGCGAACGGCGCACAGGCCCACGGCGGCGGGCGCGGGCGGACGGCGGCAGCCGGCGGCGCGCGGCGAAGCTTCGCGTTCGCCGGCAGCGGCTGACCACGCCCGGAGCTTCGCGCTCGGGCAGCAGCAGCAGATTGACCGCGGCGCCGCGTTTCGCCGAGCAGCACCTGGCAATTCAGCGCTTCGCGTTCGCCAAGCAGCGGCCGGCAACGACGCGGTGGACGGCACTTGCAGCGAAGCGGCGCGGGCGCTTGCGTTCGCGGCCCGCCGTAGCCCGCGGCACCCGCATTAACCCGCCCGGCAGCGGCGTGGCGAATGCGCTAAGCCAGCGGTCGGCCGGTGCTTCGCGCTCGCGTCACGCTTCGCGTGCGTAGTGGCGGTGGCACTTTCGCAGCGTGCGGCAGCGCTGCGCGACGCGGCGGCATTTCGTGCTCGCCAGCGCTGCGCGAGGCGGCGGCATCTCGTGCTCGCCAGCGCTGGCGTGGCGGCGGCCCGTGGCGCCGCCCTCGCGTCGCACTTGCGCGTGGCGGCTGCGGCGCTGCGCAGCGCGCTGCAGCGTGGTGGCGGCGGCGCCCAGCGCTCTACAGCGCTGCGCGTAGCGCGGCGCTTCGGGCTCACGTCGCGCTCAGGGTGGGGCGGCGGCCCGCGACGCTTCGCCCTATCGCATCGCGTGCAGCGTGGTGGCGGCGGCGCTTGTGCTTTCGCGTCGCGCTGGGCATGGCGGCGGCTGCGCTGCCAAGGCGTGGCGGGCGGGCGCTCACTTTGCGTCGCACTTGGCCGAGCAGGAGGCCCGCGTAGTGGAGCCTTGGCCGCCGGCGGCCGCGCCGATGGCACGGGCGGCGCTGGACCTCGCTTGCGCCCACGCGTCGAGGGGCTCACCCGCTGGGGAGGGGCCGAGCGCGGCAAGGAAGCCCGGCAAAGGCGGCCGGGCGAGCCGGGCGGCACTGAGCCCGCTTCCCCTTCCCTTGAAACGCGATTCCTTCTCGGTGCCGGTTTTATCGCGTTTCATCGCGTTGGAAACGCCGCCGAGGTCGTGTCGTGGGGATGAAACGAGTTTCTTCTCTCTCCTCTGTGTTTCATGCAAAAAGTGCAGATTTGCTGATGTGGCATCCTAATAAATGTGCATGACATCTCCCATGAAACCCCATTGAGACCGGCCTTATAGGTAAAGAGATAAAACTTGTTTACATTGTTTTCAACGCATAGGAGTCTTGAAAATTGGGACAAGTCTTGAAAATTGGGACAAGGAACTCCGCTAAAACTAGCCTTAGAGTGGTTCTTATAAAAAGGCAAACACTCATTTGATAACTACTCTGTATATAGGTAGTAATTGACATAACTAAGATATCATGATGTAGCCATGTTGCCATGTCAACGCCCAGTGGTCTCTTGGTGCCTAGAAATCTATATGCAGCTCGAGTAAATGCGAAAGGAAAATAAGGTCGTACTTGGTTGTAGGTCAAAGTCTATCACACCTCAAATGCGATGCTGATGTAGTTGTGGCGCCCAAATCAAACGTCACACTCTGTGGCGAGAAATGAGCTTATGTTTTCTGTGGCCATCTTCTCATCAACTAGACACAAGTACAATTCTTATGGTATCACCATAACTTCAGCGTAACAATATGTGATCGGATCCAAACACTCCCTAATATAAAGTTTAAATCATAGAATATCGATCCTTTGGGGGCATAGTGAGTACCTATCAAATTTTGCGGTAAATTGATTTTAACTTGGGATAAGTAGTAGAGGGTTTGCTGATGAATCTACTCTCTTTGGCTTGGCGTAAGGCAGAGGACGACGAGCCATGCCTGTGCGCCCAGAACTGATCAGCGCGTTGACCCAAGTGGCATTTTCGTGGTGCATCGGCAAGCCGGTTCTTGGAAAACGCCAGACGGTGGTTGCTCCGCCGGAACGATTCGATCTCTTTCGAAACAGAAAGGCGGAGTAGTTGGTTGGTATCAGTCGAAATTTGGAGTGCAGCACGCCTCAAAGTTGTCACTACAGATTCACTTTGTCAATCGAAATTTGGAATGCAGCCACACAGAGACAGAAGACACTGATATTTTGTGGTAATAATGAGATGTCGATTCTAGCATTTGCATAATCACCATCGCCCAAATACATTTACTCAGAAAAAAGAATGTACATATACTCTTTCCGGCCAAAATAAACTTCTTTTTGTGTAAACTTAAGACAGTATGGAGGCAAAAAAAAGACAAAATGCCTGTATTTATAGATCGTCTCGGTGAGATTTCACGAGACTTTTACAGGTATTAAATAAGATGAGATGACATATTATAGGGCCTTGTTCAGTTCATAAATGTTAGAAAAAGTTGCAAGCTGTAGCATTTCGTTTGTATTTGGCAAATATTGTACAATCATGGTCCAACTAGGCTCAAAAGATTCATCTCGTGATTTACAACAAAACTGTATAATTAGTTATTTTTTTCACTAACATTTAATGCTCCATATATGCGGGTAAAAATTGATGTGATGGAGAGAGAGTGGAAAAACTTGCAACTTGCAAGTAAAGTGAACAAGGCCTAGGTAAAGAGATGATGAAAGTTACATGGTGATATAACTTATTTACATCATTTTCAACGCACAGGAGTCTTGAATATTGGGACAAGGAACTCCGCTAAAACTAGTCTTAGAGTGGTTCTTATAAAAGACAAACACTCATTTTGATAGCTACTATGTATTTAGGTAGTAATTGACATAACTAAAGATATCTACACGTAGCCATATTGCCATGTCAACACCAATAATGGTATATGTAGCTCGAGTAAATATGGAGGAAACATAATGGAGTGTTTGGTTATAGGCACCTTTAGAAGGTGGCATAGTTGTGGCACGCAAAACGAATATCACACTCTGTGGCGAGGAGTGTGTTTTTTTGGCCATCTAAATTCTCAACAAACGAATAATTTTTAGATCTAATTGGATCAGTGCCATTATAACTTACTGTTTTTTAAGGTAATTCTATGTCACTGCCATTATAATTCTTGCAAGCCCATAAGGAGGTGTGTGGATAACTTTGTATTTTCATATATGGACCAAAATACCCTCCCACTCTATCTCACTTATAGGTGGGACCAATGTGCCATCCTCATCCTCGTCCTCTCCCTAGAACACAATACGCACACAACCTTCGTCGATTCGACCAGTCTAGGCCTTGTTAGCGACAGAGGAGCTAGCCCACGACCTTCCTTTTGTCTCGACTAAACACCTCGATTCCCTACGCGTGCTCGTGGGCGTTGGCGTGGGAGCCCCCGCGTGACCGGTTGACATAAAGGAACTGTGGCCATGACGGTGACATGGAGGACCTCTGGCCAACAGATCCATGGCAGACGGGTCGCCTCCTCCTCCGTCGACAGCCCCCCTTGCCCCCTCCGGCCCATGATGATGCCCTCGCGTTCTCCATCGGCGATGGCACCCTCGACATGGACGCCTGCCCCCACACTCAGTCGGCAGCGGCATGGCTGGCTCGACACGTCCGCCCACCCACGCGCTCAGTCAATGGCGGCGCGACCGCCCACGCGCTCAGGCGGTGGTGGCACGACACCTACTCGCACGCTCGCTCGGCACTAGAGATGGAGAAGACAGAGAGAGGAAGGGACGCTGTGGGGAAGATGGTCGACGATTGGGCCCCCGTATGTTAGTGTCGACGATATCTGGTCGGCAGCCTACCAAGGGGGTACCCGAGGTAGTAGATGAGATCGAGGGTGGTGAGGTGCGCGAGATCAAGAGCAAGAAAGTAACACGAGACACGGGTTTTAGACAGGTTCAGGCCGTCAGGATGACGTAAAACCCTAGTCCTGTGTTCTAGTGGTAGATTATGGTGGGAGGTAATCTGTTTTGAGGGGGTCCCTGCCCGCCTTATATAGCCGGGGGGCAGGGTTACAGGATCAATAAGATCCGATCTCCCCGATCAGCGTATCAATCTGCCGATCAGGGGATCAAGCTTCACAAGGTAACCTATCCATCTACTGATCCGGGCGGATCAATCCTATCTTCTGACCCTTGCGCCGCACTCCAGGGAACTGCATGCGCCGCTCGGCATCGTCTTCAGGGGCTGGGCCTCGCCTAGCCGCTCGGCCCAGGCCCATCTCCGGAGGGTACCCGGGGGAGCAATCCCCACAGCTAGTCCCCGAGCGCCTCGCGTGTCTCGACCTAAGTTCGGGGACCTCCAAGCGCCTCCTCGGAGCCTACATGCCGTCCAACTGATGCCTACGGCGAAATCCTCATCGGCGGATGAATCCAGCCGGTCAGAGCGGTCGGCGTCGTGGCGGCCGAGCGGTACGCACGCTCGGATCCTCTGCCATCAGTGAGGGATGAAGCTTCGCCTGGAGCGTGTTGTGGCGGCTGCCGGGAAGATAGGCGCACATGGGCCCACTTGTCAGAGAGACGCGGGTGCTCAAGAGAGGAAAAAGAAAAATCCTGGGACCGGGTGACGTGTACCACGTCAAGTCACCGAAGGTGACGTGTACCACGTAGTCCCCAAGACTGATAGTAGGTGAAGCATAAACCAGGTGCCAGGCTCAAACTTGTCAAAATATGCGATTAACCCTGCTTCCTTCGTCACAGTCCCCGAGGCTATGAATCAATCTTCGTGTCAAACAAACTTATCGGAGAGCTTTCGCATGACAATCTACCCGACCTGCGCTCAGCTGCCTACGCTCCACGGGCCAGCCCAGTGGGCTTGCTTGACTCAACGCGCTCCGGAAAAAACGCGCATGGCCCGGTCGGCGGGCGAATCGAATCCGCGGCAGCGGCGTGGTTCTACACGGAGGGAGGCGGCGGCCTTGTGCGGCGCCCAATGAGACCGCCATGAGTGACGGCTATTTAAGGGCCCTGCCTTGTCACTTGGCTCGCCACTTCGTCTTCCATCGTACACCACCCCCCCTTCGCCGCCTTCCCACTCTCATTGGCTACGCAAGCGCCCTTTCGAATCGCCACGGCGGCATCACGGAACCCTAGATCCAAAGAATGGCGGCGGGCGGGGTGGGGACACATCGCCAGGCGGCGCCAGGCAGTGCGGCAAATATCCGGGGCGCGCGATGGTCCGCCGTGCATCGACCTAGAGTGGAGTGCCGTCCGACTTGCACCTTAAGGTCCTCGAGGAGCTGGTCCGCGACGGCGTTCTTCCCGAGCGGGTGCGCAGCGGCCGGCGACCTACCACCAGTGAGTCGTTCCCCACCCCTGCTAATAGCAACGAACTGGTGGTGTTCACGGACTACTTCCGCCGGGGATTCGGGTTGCCGGCGCATCCTTTTCTCTGGAAGCTTCTTGGTTACTGTCGGATTCGCCTCATACATCTCCAACCCAACTCCATTCTTCATCTTTCTGTCTTCATCCACCTCTGCGAGGCCTTCCTTGGCATTTATCCTCATTTCAATCTCTTCCGCCATCTCTTCTGCCTGAGGGCTTTTACCGGATCCGGCTCACCCAAGGTAGTTGGGGGCCTTTATCTTTGCCTCCGTGACGGCATGAGGAACCAGTACCTCGGGCTGCCACTCAACACCTCGATGAAGGGGTGGAACTCGCAGTGGTTCGTCACCAGCAATCCCGAGCCGCAGATCTCGAATGAGGTCAACGAGTGGTGGAGCGCCAATGGCAACTGGACCGAGCGCCCTACCTTTGCGGAGATGGGCCAGGTGGAGGAGCTGCTTGGGATCATCCGCGTCATGAATCGGCGGGGGTGGCCGTGGCGATCAATTTCGTCCCACGGCGCGTCCGGCCAGTGCAAGGAGCAGTGCACCCAAAGATACGCAGTATTTTGGGGGACACCGGCGTAACTCGGGAGGTGTCGAGCCGGGTGACGAAGGAGGCCGCGTTCCGGGCGGCTTTAGGCGCGTTCTTTTGGCGCACCGAGCGAAACTCCGGGATGCGTTGGGCGCAGGCAACCCAAGGCTGCGGCTAGTTTCCGGTGTGGTAACGTTCTTTGCTTTTTATGTCTCTCTCGGGCTAATGCCGTGGCGTCTGTGCAGGACCGGGCGATCTACGTGTTGGATGTCCCCCCGCGGCTCGTGGCCGGCGGTGTGGACCGGGCGGCGCCTGGCAGGAGATCCTCGGGCTGCGCCGAGATCCTCCGTGAGGAGTCTACCCCTGGGGAGAGGCCCCGCAGTCCCAAGTGTCGACTAGGGGATCGGCGGGCAAGGGCGACGCGGCGAAGGAGCCGCCGCCTAAAAAATAGAGGAAGGATCGACTCCCCCCCCACGTCTATCCTGGATAGACGGGGGAGGCGGAAAAAGCGAACCGTCATCACGTCGGATGGCGAGGAGGGGCGAGGAGACGCTGGAACGGCGTGTCTTGGCGACGAGCCACGTCGAAGGTGGCGCAATCGGGCGGCCGACCGGCGCCAGTCTTCGGATGCCGGCCACCGGTTCTGCCCTGAGGCGTCCGGCGCCCCTCGGGGCCTCGGCCAAAGAGCAATCGGGACGGGGAGCTCGGGCATCCACGGAGATTCAGCGTTCGGCATCGCCAATCCGACTGTCCAAGTAAGCCAAATCTCATCTCGTATCCTTTGTATTCCTGGTGATGTCCGACCTGAATCAGAATTGGCGTGCAGCGAGGCCTCGATGGAGGACCCCAGCCATGCTGGTGGCGATGACGCCGGCCGCCACGGGCCGCCCTCCTGGTGGCGACTTTCGGGGTTGCGGCCACGAGCCCCGCCCGCCAGTGGGGGGAGGCCAGTCCCAGCCACTGCTGCCGGGAGGCGAGGCCAAGACCCCCACTCTTGGCCCGTCGGGTGAAGGCGATGCCGAGCAATCGCCGCCACCGCCGAACCCACCGATCCCATCGCGGGCGGTCGCCATTGAGGCGGGCACCGAGGTGGAGCCGGAGGAGGTTGTCGGGAGCCCCCAGTGGATGTGGATAAGCCTCGCACGCCTGCTTGACTTTCTTCATCGATCCTCACGGCAATCGGGTGGAAGTGGTGGACGACGAGATCGCCATCGGGGAATATCAAAGCCCGATGGCGGACTTCGAGGCTACGCAAAGATCGCGCTTTGGTGAGTTAATTGTGACACCCATTCGTTTGGTTCAGTTGCTCAACTGTCATCTTGTTTACAGGAGTTGGCGCGCGCCGCCGAGACACGCGCGGGGCTGCTGGACCAGTCGGCCGCGGCTTACGAAAAGCTGAAGGCTAAGAACGAGCGGCTTCGCCGCGAGAACAAACGCCTGGAGGAGTCCGGCCACCTGCCGGCCAAGAACTTGAAGGCCGTCTGTGAGGACGACGACCGGCTGCGGCTGTTGGTATTTTTAACGCACACAGAATAATCAAAGAGATAAATCCGCAAGCACACGGATACCGCTGTAGCTTTCACCTAAGAGTATTCCAAGGTATCGAATTTTCACGAGAAACGCGAAGTGATCTAGTAACGGATCAAGAACGTCTAAGGATAGATAAGGTGTATGTTTTTGGTGGGTAGAGAGGGGCTATCTAAGGTGATCTAGATAACTAAGAATCAGACTTACAATACTTGTCTACTTTGGAGCAACAGTACCTTTCCAACCCTCGAATAAGACTGGAAAGAAGGTAGTTGAGGAAGGCTGCCAAAAGCTCTACGAAACACCAACTCCGACGTGGTGGAATACGAAGACCAACAAAGCTGTCACCTCTGAAGGCTACCACAACTAACCGTAGGAATTGGGCGCAAACTCAGGTAAACCCTAGCCTAGACACCACATCTACGCTAACGATTACTACTCTAGTCACGTACGCTAACTAGAGCACTCAATACGAGCTAAGATCCCATAAACAAAGTAAAGTAAGAATAAAACTTAATCAAATAGAAGACTTAGAGTTACCAACTGAAGAACTTGAAGATGAACTATCTCCATAGAGGTACAAAGTTGAGAAAGATCCGACAAGCCGGCTCCTCTTCTACTTCTTCCTCTCCTCTCTCCCTATTTTCTAATCTACTAGAGCTCTAAATGAGCTAGAGCTTCTAGCTCTCCAAATGAATTGATAGAATGAATTAGGGTTTTTCCTGGGGGGGTCTGGACCTATATTTATAGTCCAGTGGGATGCACGATGGCCGTTTGATCAAACCGACTTAAGGTACGGTGGATATTGACCCTCAAAGGCGGTGGAAAAAGCTTCCAGAAGGGCGTAGAAGATGGCTTTAGGGGGAGGCCGCCTGGCCCCGTCCCTTAGGCCGGCCGGCCCCACCATGTGGGCCCCCTCAAGGCCCGCTTCGTTCTGGTGTTTTCTAGATCCTTTCTGAGTCCAATGTGCGGGGTTTCGTTGGCGTTAAGTTTAGATCAATCCGTTTGATAATTAGGCCCTTCTCCGTGGTTTCCTGGAACAATCCCTGCAAAATAATAATTCACCAAAACTCGTGGAATTTGTCAGATAAAACCCTATACTTCTCTATTTGCAAGTGTATTGACCATTTATCATGTTTATTGCACTATTAAATGTTGACGCTATCCACCATCAACAAGCTCCCCCAAGCTTACCCTTTGCTAGCCGCTTAGCAAAGCCTAATTACTAAAGTTGGATCAGGAGTTGCTACAATGATTTCACTCCTCAAAAGTACACATGCTTTCAAATGAAATTTCTCCTCCGAAATAGACAAAACCGCTCTAACTTTCAAACTTATCCATTTTACTAACTATGGAGCTTTTCAACTTTCGCGTGGGTCTTGAGTAATTGAAAGATAGAACAATCAAGTCAAGCACTATGTCTCAAATTCTTCACTCAACCAATATTTCGGAGTTTTTACAAGTTTTTGAAATAAAACTCAGAGCTTAATTGTATGACACCCTCAAGTCTCTTAATATATGGTATTTATGGATCTCACTTGAGGCATTCATGTTGGCATGCCTCCTACAACTAGGAATTATAGTGGAGCTCATAGGAGTGGCATTAAAACAAGGATGAACATACTTGCAATGCATATATTGCAAAGTCAAACAATGGATCCAAAGAGAGTAAAGTCATACAATCAATTCAAGATGTGCATGTGTATGGAATATTGTGGATAGGTGTATATATGGTGGCTAATCCTAATTCTACTTTTGCTCTTCAAAAATAAATATCTCTCTTGGACTTAGAACTTTCACAGGAAAACATGGGCTATCTTTATTCTTCTCTTCTTTTTTTTCTTTTCTTTCTTTCTTCTTTCTTTTTTTTTTTTGGAGGCGAGTATCTAAGTACCCATTGTTTTAATTGCTTGGACACTTGTCCATTTTTTAACTCCCTCTTTTTTTTAATCCTTTTTCTTTTGCATAGCCACATGCATCCTTTGAATAAATGATTGGAGAGATAACAATAAGAACTCAGAGCATTAAACAGGGGTTGTCCTATAGGGTATATTTTTAGGGTGTTTACTCCTAGTGTAGGAAAAAAAATATTTTTAAGGTGGATCTAGATAAAAGTAAAATAATGATTGCGCTTACTCCTAGAGTAGGAGCAATGCATATATATAGGTGGAGTGTGTAAGTGATCTTGATTTTAAAAGCATGACAAGACTCTCATAAGGTATACAACAAAGGTTGACTGAACTCAATGCAAAGCAAGTAGCATGAATAAACAATGGTTTTTTCTATTCTAAATGTATATCATATATGGCTTTGGTAGGAATTCAAACTTTGTCATACAAGAGCTCATCATGTAAGATTTTCAGTTTTTCAAAAGATAAATCTCCAGAACTTAATATCGTTAGGAAAAAGATAAATAGCAGCTCAGACTTTCTCATATCATATCCATCAATCACCTAGACTTAGCTTAAGCATATGCCTGCACAAGTTTCAGGTTCAGAGTAAATTCTTATATCAAAACAGTTATATCCAAAACTCAGAAGATTTTAAGGTTGAAACCTAGACACTTAAAAGGAATTACGACAGAGCAACAATTCATCATCTCTAAGATAAAATTTTATTGTTCTCCAGTTGACTCTTAAACTAAACACACTCTATGATCACACCCTAATAAATAGCTAAACTATCTTTATTTGGTTTTAATGATTATTCATCTTTTTATTTCTTTTAGACTAATGGACTCATAAAAGACTCAACAGACGTGGACCTTCATGTGCCCATATATTTTTGGTATTTTATGACTATAAGATAAACTCGATAATCGCATAGGTATACTTACCTGATAACTAGGGGATGCCCTCCCCCAAGCTAGATGTTTTCTTAGTCTTTATTCACTCTTGTGGCCTATATGTTAAGTCTCACTCTTCTCAAACTTCCAAATCCTGCAAAAACTCAAATAGACACAAAACTCGTGGAATAAATTAAGTGTTAGGCATATGAGTTTCAGTTGTCCAGAGTCTTGGTGATTAAATTCTTTTAGATAGGATCATTAAATTACAGAAATTCAATCATGTCTATTTCTTCTAAATTTTTAGTTTCAAGGAATATTTTCAATCGTTGACCATTTACCTTGAAGATGTTGCCTGAGTCGTCTTGAATTGTAATGGCACCATGTGATGAGGTTTCAACTACCTTGAATGGTCCTTCCCATTTGCTTCGAAGTTTTTCATGGCCAAAGAGCTTTACTCTTGAATTAAATAGCAGAACTTTATCTCTAGGCTTAAACTCCTTGTGCTTGATTCTCTTATCATGCCATCTTTTTTTTCTTTCTTTGTAAATCTTGGAGTTATGATATGCCTTCTCTCTCCATTCTTCAAGCTCAGATATTTGCATTTGACGTTTTTTGCCAACAAGATGGATATCCATATTTTATTTCTTGATTGACCAGTGAGCTTTGAATTCTAATTCAACAGGTAAGTGACATGTTTTACCATATACCAGCTGATAAGGTGTCATGTCTATGGGTGCCTTGTATGCAGTTCGGTAAGCCCATAGTGCATCAGAAAGCTTGTACTTCCACTTCTTGCCCATTTCATCCATGGACTTCTGTAAAATATTTTTGATTTGCTTATTTGATGTTTCAGCTTGACCGCTTGTTTGGGGATGGTATGGAGTTGCAATGTTATGTTTGACTCTATTTTCTGCTAAGAACTGTTGAAATCTCTTGTCAATGAAATGTGGTTCTCCATCACTTATGACCAATCTAGGCATTCCAAATCTTGAAAATATGACTTCGTTGAACATCTTTTTAGAGTGCTTGGAGTCGGCAGCTCGATATGGTATTGCTTCTACCCATTTAGACATGTAGTCAACTGCCACTAAAATGTATTCAGCATCTCCTGACTTTGGGAGTGGTCCTATGAAATCAATTCCCCAGACATCAAACAATTCCACTTGAAGGTTGTTCGTGAGTGGCATAACATCCCGAGTATTGATGTTTCCATGTTTCTGGCATCTCACACATCTTCTGACAAACTCCTTTGTATCTTGATACATCATTGGCCAAAAGAATCCACTTTGCCAAATCTTAGCATGTGTACGAAATGCTCCATAATACCCTCCATAGGGTGATGTATGACATCTCTCCATAATTTTCATGCCTTCAACTATTGGGACACACCTCCGTAGTAGCCCATCGGCATAGACTCTGTAAAGATATGGATCATCCCACAAGTGGATACGACTTTCATACTTGAGCTTTCTCTTGTCTTCCCCTGGTGGAACATAACCTGCAACCATATAATTGACAATATTTACGTACCAAGGATCGGAGTCTGTTACCGCGAGGAGCGTGTCATCCCTTAGATAGTCATTAATAGGTAGCTCATATGTGTCTTTATATTGAAGTCTAGATAAGTGGTCAGCTACTGAATTTTCTACTCCTTTCTTATCTCTAATTTCTATGTCAAACTCTTAGAGTAGAAGAATCCATCGGATTAATCGAGGCTTAGCATCTTTCTTGGTGAGGAGGTACTTAAGTGCTGCATGGTCTGTGTATATTATTACCTTTGCTCCTACTAAGTAAGATCTAAACTTGTCTATAGCAAAGACCACTGTTAACATCTTTTTTTCAGTGGTAGCATAATTAAGCTGTGGCCCAGATAAGGTTTTGCTAGTATAGGATATAGCGTAATGTTTTTTATCTTTGGTTTGTCCTAAAACAACACCAACTGCAAAGTCACTAGCATCACACATGATCTCAAAGGGTAGACTCCAATCAGGTGGTTGGATAATTGGAGCTGAGATGAGTGTCCTCTTGAGAATTTCAAAGGCTTCAAGACACTCAGTGTTAAAAATGAAAGGTACATCTTTGGCTAGAAGGCTAGTCAGGGGTCTAGCAATTTGAGAAAAGTTTTTGATGAAACGCCTATAGAACCCTACGTGGCCTAGAAAACTGTGAATGCCTTTCACATTTGTGGGAGGTGGAAGTTACTCAATAACTTCAATCTTTGCTCTATCCACTTCTATCCCATGTTCGGACACCTTATGTCCTAGCACAATTCCTTCTCGAACCATAAAATGGCATTTCTCCCAGTTCAGGACTAAGTGCTTTTCTTCACACCGTTGTAAGACCATGTCTAGATTCTCTAAACATTCATCGAAGGTTTTGCCATAGATGGTAAAATCATCCATAAACACCTCCATGATTTTCTCAATCATATCGGAGAAAATAGACATCATGTATCGCTGAAAAGAAGCGGGAGCATTACACGCCCAAACGACATTCGTCGATATGCATAAGTTCCATATGGGCATATGAAAGTGGTCTTACTTTGATCATCTGGGTGGATTGGAATTTGAAGATATCCGGAATACCCGTCAAGAAAACAAAAGAAAGAGTGATTTGCAAGCAATTCCAACATTTCATCAATGAAGGGTAACGGGAAGTGATCTTTCTTTGTAGCCTTATTAAGTTTCCGGTAGTCAATGCACATACGCCACCCAAAGGTGGCGATGCGTTGAGGGATGAGCTCATTCTTCTCATTCCTAACGACCATCATTCCTCCTTTCTTTGGCACAACTTGGACAGGGCTAACCCACTCACTATGAGGTACGGGATAAATAATACCAGCGTGTAAAAGCTTAAGGACATCTTTCTTAACAACCTCTCGCATTGCATTGTTAAGTCTCTTTTGTGGTTCCCTCGATGGTGAAGAATCAGGATCGATGGGAATACGATGAGTACAGAGAATGGGACTAATTCCCTTGAGGTCTTGGAGTGAGTAGCCTATGGCTGATTTATGTCTTTCTAAGACAGTGACAAGTTGATGTGTTTCTTCTTTAGAAAGTTTATCACTTATGATCACAGGAGTTTCTTGGTTATTATTGAGAAAGACATATTTTAAGCCAGAAGGAAGGGGTTTTAGCTCAACTGAGGGTTGTGATGATACCTCAGTTTCGTCTAACATGACAGGCTCTGCCAACTCTTCCTCTTCTTCAATAAAGTGTTCATCATCGAGAGTTGGTTGGGCAATGTCTTCTAAGGATGCCATTAAGACTTCCTCAAGGGTCTGGTTCAGGCTTGGGTTCTACTATTGCATTATTTGAGCGTGCAAGCGAGATGGTGATAGGAGAACTTCCTAGTTTTACATCTAAGAGACCCTGATTTGGTCTTTCTTGAAAGAGTGTCCCAAAAGGTACACCAATCAAGATGGATGTGTCTGAGATGTCAAAGATATGAAAATCTAGATGATACTCAGAACTCTGTATTCGCAATGGAATAGATCTTATGACCCCATAACTTTCAAGAGTAATTCCGGAAGGAATTCGTAAAAGCTTATGACATGGGATCAAGAACTCGTTGGGGAAAAGTTCAGCTAACGCCTTTGAAATGATATTCATCCCAACGGTTGGACTATAGTAAGCCTCTATGGTGGTTCCCTTAAGGATACAAGTGATAACATTAGAGGGGGCATTGATTCGGGCTACCTCAGTGGATAACTCTGCTTCTACCAACCACTCATGACTCATGATGGCCGATAATCCTTTAATATGTTCCATAAGGAAAGAATCATTATTTGGGCCATCATCATCCTCAAAACACACAGAGTATATCAGAGGCTTCACTTGAACTGGTAAATTCGAGGCATTGTCAAAATCTTCGAAAAGACCATCCTCAATTTCAAAAGGGAACGTGGAAGGTTGAAGTTCATCATCTTTTAGACTATGTTGTGTTTCCACAGTTGGAGGTTCTTTGACAATCATATCATCTATAGGATCTGAAAAAATTTTAGATTCGGTTGTGTCTAATTCCTCTTGTTGGTCGGGGCTTGGCTTGACTTCTTCTTCTTTATGAAATTCATCAAAGATGCCAGTGTAAAGGGTGTTTTCAAGGATTTTCTCTAATATGGCTTTCCCCTCGCTCATGGTGTTGTGCGAGAATGAACCTCCAGAAGATAGATCAAGATGTAGGGCAGCTTCCTTGTTAAGACCAAAACGAAAGTGGTAAAGAAGCACGTGGTCTGGTAAGTGAAGGGTTGGACCGGTACTGATAAGACTTAAGAATCTAGCCCAAGCTGCTCCTAGTGTCTCCTTCTCCTTTTGTTTAAAGGTAAGAACTTATATTCGAAGAGTGGTGATCTGAGAAAGAAGGAAGAAAGCAAGACAGAATTTGTCTCGAAGTTCATCCTAATTTCCTTTAACTCCTCCTACAGTATGAGCATACCACTGTTTCGCTCTACCCAAAAGGGAGAACGGAAACAATTTCCATTTAATGGTCTCTTGTGTCATGCCGGCAATATTCAAGCAAGAACACAATTGCTCAAACTCTCTAAGATGGGTGTATGGATTTTTGTCTTCTAATCCAGAGAAGGATTGCTCCCGAACCATAGCTATGAAAGCAGGGCGAAGCTCATAGCCATCTGTGAGTATAGGATGTGATGATGGTGGAGGCTCCAACAACTCATCCTTTGGAGCCAAAAATTGAAAGATAGGCGTAGAATCCATATGGTAGGCGTAAAGGTGGTAAAAACGAAAAGGAAAATTAAAGATACACAGACGAACTTGGTTCGATCCCAGAACAGCTATCGTTCCTCGGCAACGGCGTCAGAAAGCTTGTTGATATTTTTAACGCACACAGAATAATCGAAGAGATAAATCCGCAAATGCACGGATACCGCTGTAGCTTTCACCTAAGAGTATTCCAAGGTATCGAATTTCCATGAGGAACGCGAAGTGATCTAGTAACGGATCAAGAACGTCCAAGGATAGATAAGGTGAATGTTTTTTGTGGGTAGAGAGGGGCTATCTAAGGTGATCTAGATAACTAAGAATCAGACTTATAATACTTGTCTACTTTGGAGCAACAGTACCGTTCCAACTCTCGAATAAGACTGGGAAGAAGGTAGTTGGGGAAGGCTGCCAAAAGCTCTATGAAACACCAACTCCAACGTGGTGGAGTACGAAGACCAACAAAGTTGTCACCTCTGAAGGCTACCACAACTAACCATAGGAATTAGACGCAAACTCAGGTAAACCCTAGCCTAGACACCACGTCTACGCTAACGATTACTCCTCTAGTCACGTACGCTAACTAGAGCACTCAATACGAGCTAAGATCCCATAAACAAAGTAAAGTAAGAACAAAACTTAATCAAATAGAAGACTTAGAGTTACCAATTGAAGAACTTGAAGATGAACTGTCTCCGTAGAGGTACAAAGTTGAGGAAGATCCGACAAGCTGGCTCCTCTTCTACTTCTTCCTCTCCTCTCTCCCTATTTTCTAATCTACTAGAGCTCTAAATGAGCTAGGGCTTCTAGCTCTCCAAATGAATTGATAGAATGAATTAGGGTTTTTCCTGAGGGGTCTAGACCTATATTTATAGTCCGGTGGGATGCACGATAGCCGTTTGATCAAACCGACCTAAGGTACGGTAGATATTGACCCTCAAAGGCAGTGGAGGAAGCTTCCAGAAGGGCGTAGAAGATGGCTTTAGGGGGAGGCCGCCCGGCCCCATCCCTCAGGCCGGCTAGCCCCACCATGTGGGCCCCCGCGCTCCGCTTCGTTCTGGTGTTTTCTAGATCCTTCCTGAGTCCAATGTGCGGGGTTTCGTTGGCGTTAAGTTTCGTCAATCCGTTTGATAATTAGGCCCTTCTCCGTGGTTTCCTGGAACAATCCCTGCAAAATAATAATTCACCAAAACTCGTGGAATTTGTCAGATAAAACCCTATACTTTTCTATTTGCAAGTGTATTGACCATTTATCATGTTTATTGCACTATTAAATGTTGACGCTATCCACCGTCAACAGCGGCGGCAAGCCGAGGACCTCGAGCGTGAGAACGCTCGGCTGGTGGAGGCGGCCACAGCAAGCACGGTGCGCGCGACGCGGGCTCAGGCACTGGAGGCGCGTGTTGCTGGTACGTTACCGCTCATGCTTTATCTGCATTACCTCGGAGTGTCCGGTTTGACGCCTAGTCGGCTTGCAGCCCTGGAGGATAACCTAAAGCGGTCCAAGGCGCTGGTCAACGAGCTGACCCGCGAGGCGGAGACGGCCAACCAGGCAGCGCAAGCTGCCCGTTCGGAGTTACAGCGTAAGTGCTTTCGCCGGGTTATGCATGTTCGGTCAGCGGTTTTTGTTCGGGCCTTACTCGCCTGCTTACGCGATCATTCGGGAGAACGCGGCGGCCGCCCAAACGGATCTGAAGGGACGACTTGCCGCCGCGGAGGAACGGATGGCGGATGCCATCACCCTTGTGACTCCACTGCTTAACCTCATCGACCCGGAGGGAGGGGCGTACGACCGGGATGTGCTCGGGGAGCGCTATCCTTCGGCGTCCCGATTCCTGGTGCGGTGCCCGACCGCGCTGGATCAGCTGCGCGTCTATGTCCATGGAGCGGCATGCGCTGCGGCCGGGCACGCACTGGCTCTGGTTCGGTCGCACTATCCGCGAGTGGAGCTCGCTCGGGTCGAGACGGGTTTCGCTTGGAGGACGTCGAAGGAGGAGATGGAGAAGCTAAGCGACGAAGCCTTCGATTCGGCGATCAAGGTTGTCGAAGACCTGGACCTGTTCGGCGATGCTGGACCAACTGCGTCCTAAAAGGGGTTTAAATTAGCTTTTGTATGACGTCTTGCGCTGTTGGACGCTTATTTATGACGCCGTGGCCACGTTTGGTCTGTGTTTATGTGCCGTAATGCCCTGCAGTGTCTGACTTTGTCGTCTTACCGGACTAGCCCAGACTGCCTTGTGTCTTATAGCGCTAGGGAGGTGCTCCCTGTTGTGCACGTAAAGGCCACGAGGGTCACCTGGGCACCGCTGCCGCCCGCACCGTAACGCAGAGCACTGGGCTGCTTGCACATATAGGTTTGGACCGGGGACAGGGCTGCTCTAGTCGACTCGAGTTAAAGTGCTACTGGCGGTCTTATTGGCGTTAGGTGCGTAAATAGCACGATAGATTATGATATGAATGCACGAAAAAAAGAGAAAGGGAAACTTGTTATATATATATTTGATTACACAAGGACAGAATACATATCTTTATTCCGTGCTGTCTCCTAGGCGTAAAAACGTATCAGGAGCTTCGCGTCCCAGGAGTTTGGGATATCCCTTCCGTCTAACTCCACAAGCCGATAGGATCCCGGCCGGGTTACTTCTTTGACGATGAAGGGGCCGTCCTAGGGGGAAGACAGCTTGTGCATCCCGGCGGAGCTCTGGCGTCGATGCAGGACGAGGTCGCCGACCGCGAAGGAGCGCTCCCGTACGTTGCGGTCGTAGTAGCGGCGGACGCCTTCCAGGTATTTAGCCGATCGGACGCACGCGGCCAGGCGTTCTTCTTCTGCTCGGTCGACGTCGTCTGCTCGCGCTTGGTCGGAGATTTCCTCAGAGTAGTGCTCGACCCTTGGTGACCGTAAGGCGACATCCTCTGGAAGGATGGCCTCTGACCCGTACACCATGTAATAAGGGGAGACTCCCGTACTCTGGCTCGTTTGTGTGCGCAGTCCCCAGACGGCTGGTGGGAGTTCCTTGAGCCATCTGCCTGGGTACTTGTCGTCCTTCTGATATAGGCGTTTCTTGAGGGCGTCGAGGACCATACCGTTAGCACGTTCAGCCTGGCCGTTGGCTCGAGGATGTGCGACGGAGACGTATTTAACGAGGATAGAGCACTCTTCATAGAACTCCCAAAACTCATTGCCAGTGAAGTTCGACCCCAAATCAGTGATGATACTGTTCGGGATGCCAAAGCGATGGACAATCTCCTCAAAGAATTCGGCGGCTTTCTTACTTGTGGAGCTGACGAACGGCTTGTACTCTATCCACTTGGAGAACTTGTCAATGGCGACTAGGACATACCGGAAGTTGCCCGGTGCGGCTCTGAAGGGACCGATCTGGTCCAGGCCCCAGACCACGAAAGGCCATGCGGAGGGGATCGTCATGAGGGCATGGGCCGGCAAGTGGGGCTGTTTAGAAAAGAACTGGCAGCCCTCGCAGTGTCGCACCAAGTGCTCTGCATCCGCCACTGCGGTTGGCCAGTAGAACCCTGCTCGAAATGCCCTGCCGACCAAGTTCCTGGAGGCGGCATGGCTCCCGTATATGCCAGCGTGTATCTCTTTCAATATTTTGACGCCTTCATGTTGGAGCACGCACTTCTGCAGGACGTTGGCGCTAGTGTTCTTGCGTATCAGGACGCCATCCACTAGGACGTAGTGCTTGCTCCGCCGTATGAGGCGTTCGGTTCCCACTTTATCCGTTAGTACCTCGGCCTTGGTGAGGTATTGGACGAAAGCTGAGCGCCAATCTTCCTTGTCATTGGCGGCGTTGGGTGTGACCGTCCGATCGGTGGGGAAGGGTTTAGGCACCTTGTCGGCTTGGCCGACCGATGGAGCTGTGAGATCATGCACGAAGACGCCTGGCGGTATCTTGGCTCGGGAGGAACCCAGTTTGGAGAGTCGATCGGCTTCTGTGTTCTCCTCTCGGACGACATGGTGGAACTCGATGCCATAAAACTTGTTCTCAAGCTTGCGGATTTCGGCACAGTAGGCGTCCATCTTTTCGTTGGTGCGGGACCAGTCTTTGTTGACTTGGTTCACGACCAGGGCGGAGTCTCCGAACACTTCCAGGCGTTTGATTCCCAGTGAGATGGCGATCCTAATGCCGTGTAGGGCAGCCTCATACTCGGCGGCGTTGTTGGATGCCTTGAAGTGTATTCAGAGGACGTATCGGAGCTCGTCGCCACTCGGAGATATGAGCAAGGCTCCTGCGCCGGCACCGCTGACATTAAGCGCGCCATCAAAGTAGCTCGGGGTGCTCGGCCGGGATAGGCTCTAGCATATCGGTCCATTCGGCGATAAAGTCGGCGAGTACCGAGATTTTATGGTTTGGCGACTTACGTAGTCGACGAGTAAGCACCGAGCTCAACTGTCCACTTGGCGATTCTGCCGTCAACCTCCTTGTTTTTTATGATGTCGCCGATCGGGTACTGGGAGACCACGGTGATGGTGTATGACTGGAAGTAGTGGTTCACCTTGCGCGATGTTAGGAGAACGGCGTAAATAAGCTTCTGTATTTACGGATAGCGAGTCTTAGATTCGTTCAGAACTTCGCTGATGTAATACACCGGTCGCTGAATTTTGAAGGCGTGCCCAAGTTCGTCGCTCTCGACGACTATCACCATGGAGACGATGCGGTTGGTTGCCGCGATGTACAGTAGGAGGGTCTTGTCTGGCAGCGACGCCGTTAAGACGGGTGGCGTCGTTAGAAACGCCTTCATCTCCTTGAATGCCTCATCGGCTTCTGGAGTCTATACAAACTTGCCTGATGCCCGGAGGAGTCGGAAGAACGGCAGGGCCTTCTCTCCCAACCTAGAGATGTATCTGCTCAGAGCGGCTAAATAGCCGGTGAGCTTCTGCACCTCCTTGATATTAGTCGGTGGCGACATCTTGGTTATAGCCAAGACTTTCTCAGGGTTTGACTCGATCCCACGGCAGCTAATGACGTTGCCTAGGAGGATTCCCGATGGCACCCCGAAGATGCACTTATTCGGGTTGAGTTTCCATCGGTACTCTCGCAGGTTCTTGAATGTTTGATCTAAATCGGCAAGCAAGCTATCGGCGGTTTTAGACTTAATGACTACGTCGTCGACGTAGGCTTCAGCGTTTATTCCTATCTGATCCTTGAGGCAGGCTTGAATCGTGCGCTGGTACATGGCCCCGGTGTTTTTCAGCTCGAAGGATATCGTAGTGTAGCAGTAGGCGCCAAACGGAGTTATGAAAGCTGTTTTTACTTGGTCTGACTCCTTTAAGGCGATCTGGTGATACCCGGAGTAACAGTCGAGAAAACAAAGGAGTTCGCAGCCGGCGGTAGAGTCTATGACCTCGTCGATGCGAGGGAGAGTAAAGGGATCTTTAGGGCTGTGTTTGTTGAGATCGGTGTAATCAACGCACATTCTCCATTCTTTATTACTTTTATGGACGAAGACTGGGTTTGCCAGCCACTCGGCGTGATACACTTCTTTGATAAAACCGGCAGCTAATAGCCGGTTGATCTCTACCCTAATAGCCTGCTTCTTGTCCGGCGCGAATCGGCGGAGCTTCTGCTTGATCGGCTTGGCGGAAGACGAGACTTTCAGGGCGTGCTTGGCATACTTCCTCGATACCCCTGGCATGTCCGCAGGTTTCCATGCGAACACGTCCGCGTTGTCCCGGAGGAAGCTGACGAGCGCGCTTTCCTATTTGGGGTCGAGGTTGGCACCGATCCGAGCGACCTTGGAGGGATCGCCGGTGCCGAGGTCGATGGTCTTCGTTTCCTTGTTCTTGATGGCGGACCGCGGCGGCTCTTTGATCAGGATCTCCTGATCTTCCGGCGGTACTGTCTTGGAGGCGGTGAGGCATTCCTTCATCTTGGCGGTGAGTCCGACGGTTTCGTTGATGATGTAGTTTTCCTGCTCGCAGGCGTGGGCGCTCTTGACGTCCGCGCGGAGGGTGAGCACGCCGCCTGGTGCCGGCATCTTCATCATGAGGTAGGCGTAATGGGGGATCGCCATGAATTTGTGTAAGGCGGGGTGCCCTAGTATAGCGTGATAGGCGGTGTCGAAGTCGACGACGTAGAACAGGAGGTGTTCCTTGCGGAAACGACCCGTGGTGCCGAACTGCACCGTCAGGGTGATCTGGCCGAGCGGTTCCGAAGCCTTGTCTGGGACGATACCCCAGAATGGAGATTCAGCGGGCTGCAAGGCTTCCCTTGGGATGCCTAACTCCTGGAGTGACTTCGGGAACAGAATGTTGAGGGAGCTCCACCCGTCGATGAGGACTCGCCTGAAGTGTACGTTGCCGATCACTGGGTCTAGCACCAGTGGGAGCCGTCCCGGGTACGGTATCTCCGACCACTGATCGTCTCTGGAGAAGGTGATCGACTGGTCGAACCACGGGAGGAAAGATAGGTCGGCGATGGTGTTGTTGGTGGAGACTGCCATGACTCACCTGGCGGCCAACTTTTTGCTCCTCTTGTTCTCCGTCGCAGGCGGTCCGCCGAAGATGGTGGCTACGCTCTTGGAGGGAGCTTGGTAGGCGGTGCCGTCAGGTTTCGGATCATCATCCCTGTCACCGCCATTCTTGTCGTTGCCGCGGGCGGCGCCGGGCGCTCGTCCTCTTCCCGGAAGACCTTGCCGAGCCGTAGCTGCTTGACGCATAGTATGCATTGCGTTCTTGTGGATCGGGCAAGGTTGGTCCAGGATCTTGTCGAACTTGGCGTCGAGGTTGCGCTTGGCCCGGGTTTTCACGTTGTTGATGTCGTGCCGACGCCCGTGGAACCGCTCTAGCCGGTCGCGGTTGTCCGGCCGGTGCTCAGACCTACGGTTCCGCTGGTCGGTGTTGCGGTCGTCGATGCGTGGGCCTCCCGACGGCGGGGGTGGAGGCAGGGGCCTCTTTCCGGCGACGAGGTCCCTGTGGTGTCCTTTAGCTTCCTCTCCTTATGCGTATGAGTCGGCGGTCTTCATCAGCTCGCCGATCGTCTCCGGGCACTTCCTATGGAGCTTTTCTCGCAGGGCCTTGCTGTAAAGGAGGCCCCGGATGAAGGCGGTGATGACGTCGGTGTCATTGACGTTGGCGACGCTGGTGCGTAATGTGGAGAAACGGCGGATGTACTCCCGGAGGGATTCGTTTGTGCGTTGGGCCAACCTCTCCGTGTCGTGGCGTGTAGCTTTGGCGATCACACGTGGCCATGTAGTTGTCCACAAAGAGCTTGCGGAGCTGCGACCAAGTGTCGATGGAGCCTTCCTCGAGGCCACGTGAACCCGCTTTAGAACTAGAGAAGCCAACATGACAAAGTGTGTAGTTGGCCATGGTGTCCTCCGTTCCCCCGCTGGCGCGAATCGCGACGGCGTACGCCCGGAGCCACTGTTCGGGTTAGCCTTGCCGTCGTAGGGCTCGACCGTTTCGGAGATCCGGGAAGTTGGTAGGCCATCGGTGAGAGCGTAACCGTGCCGAGAGAGGTCTGGGACCCTCATCGTCGGGCGCTGCCACTATTGGTGCGCCATGTTCGGCGTCGAAACGGCGTCGGCGCTCCATCTCGACTTCATAGGCGTCCGCCCTTCTAATGTTGATGACGTCGCGGGCGTCCGGTTGGCGTTGATGATTGCCGGGCGTCCGCGCGGTTGGTTCACGGATGGATTGGGCGGGTTGTTGCCACCCGCATTGCCCTTCTTTGGACTATCTCGGCATCGTTGTCCGCGGTGCGAGACCGTCGGGATCTACCCGGCCGATGGCGACTTGACGCGGAGGTGGACGACCCGGATGGCATCTCCCGAGGATCCTGTTCACACTGGACTGCGACAGCCTTTAATGAAAGCTTTAGCCCGGTTTACCTGAGGGCTCGGGCCGAGAGCTTCGAGTTCGTTAGCGGCGACGGCGAAGTTGGCACTCGGAGTAGGTGCTACGATCTGTTCGTCGATGTAGACAAACTCGTCGGCCAGATTCCAAGAGGGTGTCGTCCGGGACCCGCGCATCTCGAATGATGCGTTGCTGCTGGTCCTCGTATGCTGCTCGGTGTTGAACCTGGTCGGCGTTACGCACCTCACGATTGGCGCGATGTCCGTCAGTTTCGTCGGCCGGTGCGACCTCATCCGGTGAGACGGCCCGGAGCATGTAGATCTGAGCCGGGTACACCGGGAGGGAGGAGAGTTCGCTGGAGGGGTCCGACCCGCTCACGACGATTGATGTTTCCGGATCTGATCTGGCGGAGTCGTCTGAGTCTGTGCCGGGTTGCTCTTCCAAAGATGGTGTGCGGGGACGCCTGGCCCTCAAGCAGCGGAGCTGACCATGTTGACGGTCGGCGGTTGGGAGCCTGGCCGATGCCGGGGGGATGGACGGCTCGGCAAGGCGCCAAGTTGCACCGCCCCCCGGTATGTGTCCGCGGAGTTCAGTGAGACCAAATGGTGTAGTTGCCACGGGTCTAGATCTGTTCCTCAGGGGTTCGCGACGAATCCGACGCCCCCGAGGGGTTGGGATGCTGAAGGAAATCTCCCGTAACCCATCGGTGCTTAGAGACCCCGCGGCGCCCGCCGTTGAAGTGAGGCGACGGGGGGCCGATAGATCTAACCGGAATGGCCGTTATCCTTGGCGGTGGGTGATCGGGCGGCGTGGTGCCCGACGGCGGCGTGCGGGTCGCCACCCCGACCAGTTGGGTGGGTTCTCGCCGGGTGACCGGGCGAGCGTAGTTCGCAAGCACGATGCACTCATGCAAGCCATCGTTGACCCGGGCCGATGAGTTCGACCAAGTCGCCGACGTTGACCGGGTTCCTCTCCTGGTGAGGCCGCACGCGGGCGCCGCGCTGCGGAGGAGGGACCATCGGGGCCTCGCTTGAGGCGCTTTTGAGCTTGTCCTGGTCGAGCCATGGTGTCCCCCGACCCGGTCGGATGGGGCCCGGGACGAGCATCCTCCCCGTCGGCGTGCTCGGCGGCGACGGTCCATGTAATGGATCCGACGGTGAAGGTCATGCCGGACGCGATGGAGAGATCGGAAGCGGAGGGAGTAACCATCTTGCTCAACGACGGATCAGGAGCACAACCCCTAGGCGGCGCGCCCGCCTATCGACGATATCCGGCCGGGCACCTACCAAGGGGGGGGTATCTGAGGTAGTAGATGAGATCGAGGGTGGTGAGGTGCGCGAGATCAAGAGCAAGAAAGTAACACGAGACACGGGTTTTAGACAGGTTCAGGTCGTCAGGATGACGTAAAACCCTAGTCCTGTGTTCTGGTGGTTGATTATGGTGGGAGGTAATCTGTTTTGAGGGGGTCCCTGCCCGCCTTATATAGCCTGGGGCAGGGTTACGAGATCAATAAGGTCCGATCTCCCGACGGCAGATCAATCACCGATAAAGGGGATCAAGCTTCACAAGGTA